>CM029013.1:211926863-212181034 GCA_016801055.1 Panax notoginseng | reverse complement strand
CATTTCTTGAATTTTAAATTCTAAAAACTGATCCTACAGACCGGCGCAGCTGCGCTGGTCACAGGCTTGGAAATGGCGCAGCTACGTCATACCAAGTTCAAAGGCAGACAAGTTCTGCATTAGCAAAAATAGAATCTACGCTCCTAAATACTTCACATATACCTCATAAATGGTAACTTATCTAAAATCAATATCTTCTTTGATTCCACCTCATAGATTACTATTTTCCTTAACAATTTAAGGATCGCACTTCGAGTTTTGCAACTCTATTCCCTTATTATTTTAAACCAACTATAACATCTCCTTTACAGTTTCTTACCACCAATAATATAAAACTCGAATATAACACATACATTTATTCCTTTAATCTTCACTTCTCGTCGTGTATCAATTTACTCAATAATTCTCTAACCAATTTAAGGTATATCGATTTTCTTCTCTCGTCAACAATGTACATATATACAAGTCTAAACCTAGCACGCGTCGAGTCTTTAATAGTATTCAATATAGTACGCTGAGTGGTTTCACACAAACAACCAACAAATTAGTTTCCGTCTCGTCTACACTGTTTTCACAGTGAGTTAGATCGGTTACTAATTCGTATATACCTCCGCTCTCTGAAGGAATTGTTTTAGCCCACATCCACTATTAAAGAGTAAGGTTGCATTGCCTTAGACTTGATACTTACTCGTACAAATACTCAAGAAATTGGTGATTATCATATATATTTAATGTCACCAACTTACTATTATAAAATAATTTCACATAAATTATTTAACATCAATAAATAAATTTTATCCATCTTCATATTAATTCATCTCTACAATTTATAACAAATATATAATAACGATATATATTTATTAAACACAACATCACTTATTATATAGCTCATATTACCATACGTAACACAATACTACATACCTCGTATCACATATATATAATCTTGTTCGAACCCATCTCATGCTTTAAGAATTTTATCTACTAAATTCTTATTTTAATATTTTTTAAAAATTTGGGTTCTTACATCCTTTTCCCTTATAAGGATACTGTGACGCCCCTAAAATAGATATACATCACCTATTCTGAGTTGCCAAATACATGGTACATAATACAAATATAATCTTTAATATACAACAAGAGAGTTGTGAGTTTTAATACAAATACTGCCTTTTAGACAATATCCACTCTCAAAATAAGTCCTCATTACATTTATTGTCACACTATTTAACAGAATAGTGAGGACTACTAATACTATCATCTGGACCGTCACTCCGTTCCCCGACTAGTCCCAGCTACGTTCTCATTTCCTGAAGAGAACAGTGAAAGAAAGGGTGAGCTCAACTAGCCCAATAAGAAATATTATGACTAAGATAATGCAGAATAAATTATCATTAGTCTTCAACAATGTTAAACTGATAAAATATAATAGACATCAAGTTTAACTGCAGCGGAACAAGCAATCCATTAAAAGAGTCAAGTAGAGAATAAAATCTACTATCTTTTATGGTTTAAAAGGTTTTTCATCACTTTTATCGCTGAGACTCAGCTCAAAAAATAATCAACATCATTAAATCATCCCTACACTACAGGCCAAGGATACTCTTTAGTATCATGACCACAAATTATCCATACACTACGGGCCAAAGATAATCGTGTTTTCATCAACGGTCCTGATCATGCCATAAAACAATTCATCTTTGCACCCTTGGCCGAAGAGAATCCATAGCCATAATCATACCAAAAACTGTCCATCAATGCATTACGGGCCAATGAGGACTTTTTTCACATCATTTGTAACATTACGGTCATGATTATACCGAATAATCTCTTGTCATAATCATACCAAGTCCATCTATGCACTACAGGCCACAGATGACTTTTAACATAATATAAACATGAGGATGATGACAATGACATAATAATTCAATAAAACAAGTTCAAGAATTAATTTATCCAGGAACCAATAACGTCCAAATTGTCAACATGATACTTCTTTGTAGAGTAAAATTCAAGAATGCTCAGAAGAATATTTTCATAAAAAGATACTGGATGAAGCGCAAATATCAAGGATATTCACTAATTTCATGGAGATAGATTTAACAACTGAATAATAGAATATGGAAACTGCAAATAGATTTTCACCCGCCATGCGGTAGTCCACTTAGACAGATCATGTCCATAATTTAATAAGGAATGAATACAAAAGATTATTCACCATGCATGTGGTAATCCACATAGACAGGTTATTCCAACAAAATAATAAATAATGGAATAACAGAAGGATTCACCATGCGTGCGATAGACTGCAAAGACAGTTATTCCTAACAGAATAATAAAGAATGGAACTAGGTCATGCGTAAACGCACAGACAGGATATTCCGATAGAATAATATGGAACGGAACCAGGTCAGGCAAAATTCGTACCAACAGGATATTCCAATAAAATATTAAAGAATGGAATAACAACAGAAATTACCATGCATGTGATAGACCGCACAGACAGGTTATTCTAACAGAATAATAATTAATGGAACCAGGTCAGGCGTAGTACGCACCAACAGGATATTCCGACAGAATAATAAAGAACGGAATAATAGAAAAATTTCACCATGTATGCGGTACTTCGCATAAACAGGTTATTCCAACATAATAATAAAGAATAGAATAACAGAAGTTCTCTTCATCAATACAAAAGAAATAATACCCCTTACCGTAAAAGAAACTGAATATAGGAAAAGAAAGGTAGCAGACTTCTCTTCTTCTTCTCTCTATAATTTTCTCTCTCTAGAGTTTCAATGAATTCGTAAGAAATAATGAAGGAATGAGCTTCTATTTATAGAAGAATGGACTGCATAGTAATTAATTTATGAACGGTCCAAATTGATTTATTTTTAATCTGACGGTCCATATTTAAAGCAAAATCTTTTAAATAAAATATAATATATTCTATTTATAATCTAATAAAACGAATAACTTTATAAAAGTATTATGTTTTATATAAAAAGATTTTATTATGCAAAATACTATGCAGGCACTATGCAAAACTATGCATAATAAAATATAATATATTCTAATTATTGTCTAATAAAATAGATAACTTTATAAAAGTATTCTGTTTTATATAAAAGATTTTCTGTTTTATTACATTAATAATACTAATAAAACAAAACTTATATAATATATATATATATATATATATATATATATATATATATATAACAATCAACAATAATTGAATCAAATAACGTGAGATACTATGCAGCAACTACTGTAGCAATAATTGAACAAAATTGAGTGACTTCTCACGTTAACATCAATACTTAATACAGTGTGCTACTATGCAACCACGCGTATTACTGTATATTTACTACCGAGTAGTTCAACAGTTTTAACGCTAAAACTTCCGCCGTTATTTTCATAAAAATATTTTTGTCCTTTTCTCAATCCGACAATAATTCCGTTGTGGGGCCCATCAATGATTGTGCCGTCGTACGAATATTTCCTATTAAAACGAATATTCCCCGACCAATCGAATATTATATAACAACTTGCATACTTTGCAACATTTATAAATACTACTCACAACTATAACATTATATCAAATCCACACCATAATATTAAAAAAATTTATTTTGAGAAAATTAAATCTATTCGTAAAATTTGGAGTTTTACAATCTCCCCTACTTATGAAATTTTGCCCTCGAAATTTACGTACCTACCTAGTATGCCGAACAAGTGAGGATACCTTGACTTCATTTCAGATTCTAACTCTTGAGGTATAACCTTTGAGTGTCGAATATAAACCTTCTTATCCAAGATTTTAACACGTATCTCCTCATACGTTAAATCATCCGCTATCTCATCCGGTTCTAAATTGATAATGTGGTTCGGGTCGTCCACATATTTACGTAACGTCGATACGTTAAAAATGTTATGAACACACGACATACTTAGCGATAAAACGAGTCTATAAGCCACAGTTCCTACTCGATCGAGGATTTCAAATGGGTTAATTAAATCGAGGGTTGAGACTTCCTCTCTTCATCGATTCTTGCTTCAAGAATAACGCCCTCTAGAACCTTCTTCTTCACATTCATCAGCTCTGAGTATGTAGCTTAAGCGGCTTTAACTTTATCGATTAAAGTCGATTCTAATCGTATATTCATTATCTTCACGTGGGTTCCTAGAGTCTTTAACTCTATCTTCATCATTTGTAAGTTATACGAAATGGGTCTTTGTGTTAACAACATCTCACTCGCATACAATCTCTTACTCAACGCGTCAGCTACCACGTTCTCACTTCCACGATGATATTGAATGGTACGATCGTAATCTTCAACAGCTCGAGCCAACGTCTTTGTCGCATAATACGTTCGTTTTAGTTGAAGAAATATTTGAGGGTTTAAGAAATGGGTTTGTACTGGGGTCAATACAAAATTTGATTTCACGCTCTAGGGTAGGCTAAGAAGTCTTGAAGAATACGTCAGGAAATTTATTAACAATAGAAATATCGTTCAAAACTGTGACCCTCATCCAAGACTTGGATAGCACGTCACATTGATACCTATCAACTTGCCATCGTCATTGACGACGTCGCCTACAGAAAGTCTGGCTTCGGTGCATTCCATACAAGAAAGTAACCAGATAAAGGCTCAGGGCTATTTACTTATGACTTGATATGACAATGATTGACTTTAGTAGTTTGGTTACTTTGAATTCACATAACAGGTTGGTTAGGAGTATAAAAGCTAACAACCTTACAAAAAAATATGATGAGTAGTTAACCAATCGATTTCTAAAATCTCATCAAAGGCAAGTATTTTCAAAGAGATACGATTGACATGTAACGTGAAAGTGTTGATTTGAATCAAATAAGATTTATAAATAGTGGAGGTAACGAAGGTTTCTCCCAATAGAATTTTAATAGATAAATTAAAGTCTAACTTCTCCGGAGTTAAGTTCAAACATTGAACACAACTAGGTGAAATAAAAGAGTGAGTAGAACCGGTATCTAACACGGTATAGACTTCAAAAGAGTTTATGACTAACATACCCGTGATAATTTTTATTCAGGTTCCTCGTCACGAAAAAAAATGCTCTCTCTTAAACTATCGGCTTTGGCTTGTATAGGACATCCTTTGGTATCACTATCCCAGCTGGACTTGACTTCACAATACAATAAAATTGAGCTAGGTGACCTTCTCTTCCGCAATTAAAACATGCTTTGATTGCTGCGTACAGTTTGGACGGATGTGTCCCTCCTGTCCGTACTTGAAACATACGACCGTGGTCGTTCTTCTTCCTTTGAAACGGGTGCTGGTGCCGACGTCTTCACATCATTGTTGAACTTTCTCTTCTTGAAATGTTCATTCTTATTGTTTTGGCCATGATTAACACCGAAGTGGATACCAGTTCTGGTATGTTGATTCCCTCCATGCTTATTGTCACCTCTTTGATGACTGTTATCACCGGTATTATCATTTTGTCGGCTGCTCTCTTTTGGTTGGGTTGACTCGTTATCGCGCTCCAATAATTGAGCCCTATTAACAACATCTGAATACAAACACAGTTTATGAGAGATAAGATATTGACGTATCTAAGGTTTCAAACCTCTTAGAAACATTCGCGTCATTCTCTCCTCATTATCAACCAAATGGGACGCAAATCGAGACAACTCGACAAACTTGGTTTCGTACTGCGACACGGTTATGTTTTTTTGCTCCAACTTGATAAATTCCACCTCCTTCATGTGACGAATGCTTTCAGGAAAGTACTTATCATTGAACAGCTCTTGGTACTTCTCCCAAGACATCTTGAGTGCGTCAGGCTGGGTACGTTTTACAAATTCTCACCAGTAATCTGCCTTTTCACGCAACATAAAGGTGGTAAAGGGAACCTTTTGTTCTTCTGAGCATCCCAAGACATCAAATATCTTGGTGATCTGCTTTAACCATGTCTCTGCCTTAAGTGGTTCTGGGTTTCCCAAAAACTCCGGTGGTCCCAGCTCCTTAAACTGCTTAGCGGTGACCAATCGTGGGTTGGCATTGTTTCCACCCTGCATTATGAACAGGAGTCTCTCTCGTTTTGTTTTGCATGAATTCTAAAAAGCTCCTAAACGTACCATCATTCGTCATTTGATCAGTGTTGTTGTTTACAGGAGGATTATCGCCATCTTGTTGCACATTGTCCTGATTATTAATCTGTGGAGATTCAACGGTCTCCTGTGCTCCATTGCTTATCTCAATATTTTCAGATGCCATTTTCGAATACTGACACAAAACAAGGGTTAATTAACATATCACATATTATCTCTATACTCTGACCGACCAATTAAATAACAAGTAAACTTAGGTAGGTCATACTAGCGAAGGAATTCCCCGTCTCTCCCCTCCTAGTTCTTATCTCACATCTCAGCCAGGGATCATATCCCTAAGCTCTTATACCAACTGTGACAACCCCAAAATAGATATACATCACCTATTCTGAGTCGCCAAATACATGGTACAAAATACAAATACAATCTTTAATATACAACAAGAGAGCTGTGAGTTTTAATACAAATACTGTCTTTTAGACAATATCCACTCTCAAAACAAGTCCTCATTACATTTATTGTCACACTATTTAACAGAATAGTGAGGACTACTAATACTATCATCTGGACCGTCACTCCGTTCCCCGACTAGTCCCAGCTACGTTCTCATTTTCTGAAGAGAGCAGTGAAAGAAAGGGTGAGCTCAACTAGCCCAATAAGAAATATTATGACTAAGATAATGCAGAATAAATTATCATTAGTCTTCAACAATGTTAAACTGATAAAATACAATAGACATCAAGTTTAACTGCAGCGGAACAAGTAACCCATTAAAAGAGTCAAGTAGAGAATAAAATCTACTATCTTTTATGGTTTAAAAGATTTTTCATCACTTTTATCGCTGAGACTCAGCTCAATAAATAATCCACATCATTAAATCATCCATGCACTACAGGCCAAGGATATTTTTAGTATCATGACCACAAATTATCCATGCACTACGGGCCAAAGATAATCGTGTTTTCATCAACGATCCTGACCATGCCATAAAATAATTCATCTTTGCACCCTTGGCCGAAGAGAATCCATAGCCATAATCATACCAAAAACTGTCCATCAATGCATTACGGGCCAATGAGGACTTTTTTCACATCATTTGTAACATTACGGTCATGATTATACCGAATAATCCCTGGTCATAATCATACCAAGTCCATCTATGCACTACAGGCCACAGATGACTTTCAATATAATATAAACATGAGGATAATGACAATGACATAATAATTCAATAAAACAAGTTCAAGAATTAATTTATTCAGGAACCAATAACGTCCAAATTGTCAACATGATACTTCTTTGTAGAGTAAAATTCAAGAATGCTCAGAAGAATATTTTCATAAAAAGATACTGGATGAAGTGCAAATATCAAGGATATTTCACTAATTTCATGGAGTATAGAAGCCAAAACTTTAACCAACTGAGTAGAATAGAATATGTGAAACTGCAAATAGATTTTCGCCGCCATGCGGTAGTCCACTTAGATAGATCATGTCCACAATTCAATAAGGAATGAATACAAAGGATCATTCACCATGCATGTGGTAATCCACATAGACAGGTTATTCCAATAAAATAATAAAGAATGGAATAACAGAAGGATTCATCATGCGTGCGATAGACTGCACAGACAGGTTATTCCTAACAGAATAATAAAGAATGGAACTAGGTCATGCGTAAATGCACAGACAGGATATTCCGATAGAATAATATGGAACGGAACCAGGTCAGGCGAAATTTGCACCGACAGGATATTCCAATAAAATATTAAAGAATGGAATAATAACAAAAATCACCATGCATGTGATAGACCGCACAGACAGGTTATTCTAACAGAATAATAATTAATGGAACCAGGTCAGGCGTAGTACGCACCAGCAGGATATTCCGACAGAATAATAAAGAACGGAATAATAGAAAATTTTCACCATGTATGCGGTACTTCGCATAAACAGGTTATTCCAACATAATAATAAAGAATGGAATAACAGAAGTTCTCTTCATCAATACAAAAGAAATAATACCTCTTACCGTAAAAGAAACTGAATATAGGAAAAGAAAGGTAGCAGACTTCTCTTCTTCTTTCTCTCTATAATTTTCTCTCTCTAGAGTTTCAATGAATTCGTACGAAATAATGAAGGAATGAGCTTCTATTTATAGAAGAATGGATTGCATAGTAATTAATTTATGAACGGTCCAGATTGATTTATTTTTAATCTGACGGTCCATATTTAAAGCAAAATCTTTTAAATAAAATATAATATATTCTATTTATAATCTAATAAAACGAATAACTTTATAAAAGTATTCTGTTTTATATAAAAAGATTTTACTATGCAAAACACTATGCAGGCATTATGCAACACTATGCATAATAAAATATAATATATTCTAATTATTGTCTAATAAAATAAATAACTTTATAAAAGTATTCTGTTTTATATAAAAAGATTTTCTATTTTATTACATTAATAATACTAATAAAACAAAACTTATATAATATATATATATATATATATATATATATATATATATATATATATATATATATATATAACAATCAACAATAATTGAATCAAATAACGTGAGATACTATGCAGCAACTACTGTAGCAATAATTGAACAAAACTGAGTGACTTCTCACGTAAACATCAATACTCAATACCGTGTGCTACTATGCAACCACGCGTATTACTGTACATTTACTACCGAGTAGTTCAACAGTTTTAACGGTAAAACTTCCGCCGTTATTTTCATAAAAATATTTTTGTCGTTTTCTCAATCCGATAATAATTTCGTTGTGGGGACCACCAATGATTGTGTCGTCGTACGAATATTCCTTGTTAAAAAGAATATTCTCCGACCAATCGAATATTATATAACGACTTGCATACTTTGCAACATTTATAAATACTACCCAGAACTATAGCATTATATCAAATCCACATCATAATATTAAAAAATTTTATTTCGAGAAAATTAAATCTTATTCGTAAAATTTAGGGTTTTTACAGATTCTGTCCTCAGAATCACCGAAACCTCCTCTACTCGATGCTAATCTGAATATTACATATATTCTTTTGAATACTTTTATCCATTCTCTTTTCGGAAGTTTTATTATAACTTTCTCACTTGCATTCTACCACATTCTCCTTTCTAAGGAACATTCTACTTACTACTTTCATCATTCAAAAGAATAAGAATCTTCCACGATTATTCAATAATCGGGAAGTAGTATGAATAACTCAGATTCCAATTTATGTTGAGGGGTCACACAAGACCGTGAACTAGTGCTTCAACACAATCCTTCACACTACAAACTAGAGTGTTCAATTACAAAGATTGAAAAACACCCTCCACACGTACCCTAGGTGGCCAGCCTATTGTACCACTATGTTGGGTCGTAACATAGTATTTTGTAAAGACTACATCCGTTACGCTCGAAACCATTGTCCCCAAAAACATGGCCCCATATAGGGTTGTTCACCTCAGCTTTTCAACACCTGAATCCGCACCAGAGCAATCTGGTTTGGTACAATTACTCAAGAATGCTTGAATTTCACAAATATTTTTTAACAGCTGTCTAGCCGAATCAAATAGCTTAGACTTTTATCAACAACTCAGACATCAATAGAAATAATTTAGCCAACTTAATTGACCTTCTTCATAATCTAAAAGAAAACAAAAAAATCTTTTATGATGTCATGATAACGTACCAGATTAGTAGTACGTTGAGGATTCCGCTATTTTGTGACTTTGTCATATTATATCATACCATAGTGGGCTGACGATCTTTCGATCACAACCAACACTAGGTTCGACTACATTGATGACTCCATCGTTTACCATTTTTACACCATATCAAATGATGCACATGGTTAGAAAATACATTTTGAAAATTTTTAAATCATTTTTGTCTTAGCCAAAACAATTAGTATAGACATAAGAATAACAGTATTATTTTTTAAACATCATTGGTTCAATCACAAGATCCAATGTTTTTCAAGAAAATAGAAGTGCAAACATCAACACGAAGTCAATATATTTTGAAAATCTAGCAGAGCTAGAGAATTTTGAAAATCCATTTTTCTCCATTAACTTCAATCTTTACTACATTGCTTCATTCTACCAGTCTTCAACACCATTAATGCTCACTATAGCAAAATTTCAAACTTCATAACATATATATATACCCGATATAGTTCATTAAACTTACTAAACTTTGGAAATCCAGGAACTTCTCATAATCATATGAGTTTAAGAACTTATCCTAGTCAGACCATAGGCGTCCATTCGCTAAGGGGTTCAAAATATATCATATGATCATGAGTCACGAACTTACCATAAGTATGAGCTTTAAGAACTCACAACTTAACCTTATATTCTCTAACTATAACCTATCTATCTGTTATACACATGAGAAAAGAATCACATTCTCAACAGGTATATAGCAAATAGCGCGACACAGGCATTTCAATGATTAATAGTGCCAGAACTAAGTGGTTTTTACACCAACTACCTCGCCCATAACAAGGAATCATACAACTCAACTGCTGACATGGGTCCTCAATTAAAATCCCACCTAACTCTATCTCACACTTAACTTGCTCTTTGGTAGATACAAATTCTTCGAATCTCATCATACACAACTCTTCATGAGTCCACATCGTACCATTTCATAGTACATTCTCTTATAGCATCAAGTTATACACACTTAGTCGTTACAGACTATTTATCACTTCATAGCTTATTCTGATCACATCGTGATCATCGGTTAACTTAGGATTCTTTCCCATTATCAACTGAACTCCACTCGAGTTCTTTCTTATTATTTTGTCATCTTCATCTCATAGACACCATCTTCACATTTTTATTAACGGAGTTAGGAAACTCCTGAATTCTCATTCTCTAGATATTTCAAGATTCTTCTTTGAATCTTTGCTTATATATATTTTAATCTTTATCTTTCTCTCTCATAGGTTATAGCCTAAGGTAAACTTACCTAAAATTTATAACCTACAGCTTTGATACCAACCTGTGACGCCCCCAAATTCGGGTCCCATCGAACCTCAGATCCGATCTGCCACGATACTACTATCGTCAAACTATTTATATATTTTATCCATAACTTAATGAATATAACTTTGCTTATTACAATTTAGAATATAAATTCTTTCCATTTCCAGAATCTATGTAATGACCCCAAACTTTTAGAAGTTTCAAATCTTGGTCATTTACCATTCCTGTCTTACATCATATTCGATGTTATATAAATATGCGGAATAATTTAAAATTTTTCAATCTCCTTTAAAATAAATCTTTTATTGATGTCTTAACTTGAATCAATTACATATCCTTGAATCAAATTATGTTATGATTCAATCTATTCGAATTATTGTATAAATTTTTACATCTCGATTCGAATTCCTCTATGTACCACATAGTACAATATAACAACTTAACATGTATTACACATCGTAAACTACTATCATGTACATCTACTAGAACCTAAACATGGTTCAAGGGCATTTATTTAAATAAATCAATCAATCTCCCACGATTACTATTGAACTTTATCAATCAGTAGCACGAAATCTTTACCGTGAGTCCTTAACCTGCAAAAGTGGTTATTGTAAGGGTGAGCTCGATAGCCAAGCAATTCTAATAGTTTTCATGTAGCACATAGAATATAATAGCATACTCAATTCTTGCATTCATAATCAATTAATATTTACTACGCATGTTACTTTTCACATAACAGGCATAGAGATTTACTTTAAAAGCATATCATCAAATATCAACTTTCAACTTTCATACATATCTAATATCCATTTCACATATATACATCAACATTCGCATAGCATAATATAGCTCAATTAACAGTTATCAAATTCATATAACAAATAGGAACTGAAAGACTTGCCTGATTCGTAGTTTATCAACTACGACTTAACTGCTTAAAGTTTATCTGCACTGCGTGTGTTCCTACACAGTTATATAATCATAGATTCATACCCATTAGTCATACATTCATACATTCTTAATGTAATAATAATGTAACATTGTTCTCTATCTTGGTTTATAAGACCTTCCCTTTTTGCTTTCTTAGTAAACTCTTAGAATAGCTATGTATATATAGTACACCTTAACCACCCGTACTTGACATCAACATTCATATATATCTATCACACACTTGACTCGCTATGTGTTCGACACATATTTAAAGTTTATAGATATGTGATCTACATCGTTCTTATATTTTACAAACTTTAATAAAATTTAACAACTCTGTGTTTTATATAACCATTACATGATCTCATGCTGAAACATCATCTATATCAAGTATTATAGCTTTAGACATTCATTACACATATCCTTTAAAGTTCGGATGACTACTAAAATAGTTTGGCAACACTGCCCTGCAGCGCAGCTGCGCTGCAGTTTGGCCTAGGATGGGCGCAGCTGCGTCGTCCCCTGGCCAGACCAGAATTGAATATTTAGTTCTCAGTTCACACTTCATTTCTTAACATCCATGAATGTTAACACATAATATTTACACACGTTAAGAGGTCATTTGTCAAAGTTTAGAACCTCTTGTGTTTATTCAAAGTTGTTTTCACACTTTAAGGCTTAACAACTTTCTATACACATGCTTACATGTAATCATATGTTTAGTATGGTTTATCACTTGAAATCTTACTTTAAGACATGCATAGTTCATATTACATCTATCTAGTAGTGTGCACATACCCATCATGCCTAGAGGCATAAAAGTCCTATCATGTTTGCACATATAGGCCATGTTTAAAGACCCAAAAGTTACTAGTATGTCATCCTACAAGTTCAGAAGTTTAGACAACACAATGCTCATGAATAATGTTTTCAAAACGTCTAAGTTTCTTTTCTTCAAATCCATGTCATGACAACCTAATCATGCAAGGCAACTTCGAATCATATGTCATATTTGTACATGTTTCTCTCTATGTCAAAATATAACCACTTCATGTTTTAATACTTAGTTTACAAAAGATAATGGAGTTTACCTTTGAAATCATTTTATCATGAATGATGTAGTATAGCACATATAAGACAACTTTTAAAACTCTTATCATAAGTAACTAAGTCATGATAACTTCTTCTCAAGTTCAGAACCTACCTCATGTAGCATTCATGCACCTTAGTTCTATTATATCAAGTTTTTCTTGAAAACTTCTCTAACACAAGGTCTAACAAGTTTGATTATGAACAAAGACACTATAAACACCATATCATGCTCATTTATATTTAAACTCAATCATGTATATACACCACTAAGTTCAAAACTTATAGAACATAAGTTTCCACAAGGTTTGTTTTCAAAATCTTTAAGTTTCTTTTCAAAACACATACTAAGTCATGCTAATGCTTTCTATTATGAGTAAGGAAATCTTATATTCATGCCTATTATCATGCATATTTATGTTTTATCACTTAGAATAACATATTCCATCGTCGGGAGCGCTATACTTGCGTATATGCTCGTTTGAAGCCCTCCGATCGCCTCAATTTGAAAACATAAAGAACAAAAGTTGTAGGTCTATTCGTCCTCGTTCCGTATCATCTTGAATCGTCTCAATCGGAGTCTTTATGAAAACGTTATGGCCATTTTACCAAAATAGGTCAAAGAAGTCACACTTAACAGACATTGGGCGCGGCCACGCCCATTACCCTCACCATTCCAGCGCGTCCGTGCCATTTCCCAGCGCCCAGCTATGAGCCCATGCCCGCGCTCATGGGCGACGCGCCCGCGAGTGACTTCGCACAGATCACAGTTTTTGACATAACTTCCTCATTTTAGGTCCAAATTAGTTGGTTTTCGTTTCGTTGAACTCGTTAAACTATTAGCTACTCATCTACAGACTAATTATAACACTTCAAAAATATTAACTAACCCAAATATTAATCCAAAACTCATTTTCATACTAGATATTCATGTTTTGACAATTTAGCGAATTCATACTAGATATTCATGTTTTGACTCATTTTCATACTAAGTCATGATAACATCTTCTCAAGTTCAGAACCTACCTCATGTAGCATTCATGCACCTTAGTTCTATTATATCAAGTTTTTCTTGAAAACTTCTCTAACACAAGGTCTAAAAAGTTTGATTATGAACAAAGACATTATAAACACCATATCATGCTCATTTATATTTGAAGTCAATCATGTATATAAACCACTAAGTTCAGAACTTATAGAAACATAAGTTTCCACAAGGTTTGTTTTCAAAATCTTTAAATTTCTTTTCAAAACACATACTAAGTCATGTTATTGCTTTTTATTATGAGCAAGAAAATCTTATATGTCATGTCTATTATCATGCATATTTATGTTTTATCACTTAGAATAACATATTCCATCGTCGGGAGCGCTATACTTGTGTATGTGCTCGTTTGACGCCCTTCAATCGCCTCCTATTACGTAATAGTCACAAAGATGACTGTTTTGACCTCTTCTAACGATCTCAAATTGAAAAACTTAAAGGAAAAAAGTTGTAGGTCTATTCGTCTTCGTTCCGTATCATCTTGAATCGCCTCAATCGGAGTCTGTATGAAAAAGTTATGGCCATTTTACCAAAATATGTCAAAGTAGTCACACTTAACAAACATTGGGCACGGCCGTACCCATTACCTTCACCATTCCAGCGTGCCCGCACCATTTCCCAGCGACCAGCTGTAATGACCCAGAAATTCGTGTTGTCCAGAATTTAGGTTTAAAGAATTAGTTATTAATAAAACTAATTTTTATTAATACTATTCTGTGTTATGTGTTTATTCATCGTTCTAGAACCTAGGATGATTATAATTCAGGAGTATTTTAGCTACGAGCTAGATTGAACAAATAAGAATTTTCAAGACGAAAATAAAATTTTTCCGGGAACAAAAATATTTTTGGGGAAAAAGACGAAATAGGCATTATTCACCCGACGAAACCCTAAGGGTTAGGGTTTGAATAACCTAAGCCTTTTTGAGAGTTCAGTATGTCGAAATGACATTCTGTTGAAAGATTTGACGATAATATGTCATGAAAAGTTAAGTAAGCCGATAAAAGTTTTTCTCGAAAAACGTGCACAAATCGAACGAAATAAAAACAACGAAAAGTACTGATATGTACTTTTCATTCGTTTAGCTACGTTAGGGTACAACGTGAAGGAAAACGCTTAATGTCGAAAAGTGTTTTTCAATTTTTCAGAAATCCGAAGAATACGTAAAATTTAATCAGTAAAGGAAAGACGAAATATCCAAAAATATTTGGATTTCGAGAATTTTAGTTTTTAAAACTGTCAGACGAAACCCGAAAGACGAAACCACAAGACTTACAGGCTAAGTTTCGTGAATAGTAAGGAGGTGGAGTAAGGAGTAAGTAAACTTAAGGAATAAGTAAACTTAAAGGCTAAGAAGACTTTAGGGCTAAGTAAACTTAAGGGCTAAGAAGACTTAATGGTTAAGTAAGTGTGGAGGCTAAGTAAACTTGGTGGCTAAGCCTTGAATAGTAAGGAGGTTAAGGGGGCGAAATGACTAAATTGCCCTAGCTTTAGATTTTCTATAAATAGGAAGCCTTATGTTCATTTGATCGGATTTTGAAAATCCTACATCTTTGAGAGAGAAAGAGAGAGTTCGGATGGGAGAAAGAAGAGGAAGAGCTTGCCCGAATGTACGCTTTGTCCAACGGAGAAAGATTAAAGAAGAGAGGTAATCCGAAAACCTAGCTTCAAATAAATTTTCTTTAAGTTTTCTATGTTAAAACATAACTTAATGAGATTAAGAAGTAAATAATGTTAGGAATGATTTCATATGGTTGAAATCATTCAGAAAAGAAGAAATAAGAATTTGAAGTTTAGTTTGTAAATTTCTTAAGAAGGTATAAGATTCGTAATGAATTAGAACGATCCGAGTGGATTATATGAATAAGTAGGTGAAATAAGTAAGAAATGGTGTTTTATAACATCAAATTCTAATAAAAAGTAAAATCGTAATCTAAAATATCGATTAAAATGAAGAACGAACGAAGAACACGAAGAACACGCGAAGAACACGAAGAACGTTGTTGATGGACAAATTTAAAATCATCATAGGATAATTGTTGTTGATAGACAAGTTTAAAACCATTACGTATAAGTTAGATGCTTATTGCTTGGTTAGGAATGGTAGAAACGTTCATCAAGAACGGATTAAACTTAGCTATAACGAAGTTATGGCGAAAATTTTGTAAAAGACAAACGAGAATTAGAAAGTTAGTAAATGAACCCGAACGTGTAGGGTTTTATAGGAAAGTTACAAACCATCTTCCTTTTATAACTTAAACAGATCACGTCGTGATCTTATTCTATAATCATCTCCCTTAAAATTATTTTCTTAACTCGTGATCGTTTTGTTTTACGATCCTCTTTTTTTCCCTTTTTTTCATCAATTACGACATTATTCGTTATCTTGGCTATTGGAGTTAGAAAACTCTCATTTCTTATCTTTATATCTCTTCAATATTCTTCTTTGAATCTTCTTATTTATATAATAATTCTTCCTTTAAGAATTTCTAACTTCATTTACATCGCTAAAAATTTCATTCAAGTTCTAAACTCTCATTATACGTGTCCATTTCTACACTTGGTACACATCGAGTCTCTAACAGTTTCAATATGGTACGCTGAGTGGTTTCCCATAAACAACCAACAAACTAGGTTCCGAGTTGCTAGTTCGTATATACCTCCACTCTATGAAGGAATCGTTTAGCCCAGATACCATACATCAACTTCTAAAGAGTACAATTGCACCATACTTAGATATAACTCTCTATTCTTAAATTCTTTATCACTCTCTTTTTATAGACATTGTCTATTTATTATCACCTTACATCCTTATTATTGGAGTTGGGTAACCCCACATTCATATTCTTTATAACTCTGCGAGATTCTTCTTTGAATCCTGTCACACAAGTTTTAATCCCTTCTATAAAAATTTCTAAAATTACTTCTTATTGTTCAAACTCTATCTGAGCTTATTCATTCACTATCTTCACCTTTTCTTCTCTAAGGTTATAGCCTAAGGTACCCCTACCTAAGGTTTATAACCTACGGCTTTGATACCAACTTGTGACACCCCCAAATCTGGTACTTCAATTTTCACATGATTTGGTGTTCACTATTCAAAATCATATATCTATCTACCCATAATAAATGTAAACCATGCAATAGATAGAAATAAATCCTTACAACATCTGAATAATAAATACTATCCCAGGTCATACTAACCTTAAATGTCTATGCGGAAATATAAACAAATAATAAGTCTTAAACAATATCGAGTCTTAACAATAACATTCTTAAAATTTAATAACACGTCTTCATCACTTAATAGCTTTGCCCTTGCCTTTGCTAGAAGAAGGCTCGTCGGTTCTTTCGTTCTTAACTGCAATGTTATTATTACGCAAGAGTGAGCACGATTGCCCACAAGTATAAAAATAAAATAACAATATAATAACATGCGAGTGAATCGAAGAATTCTGAAATGAAGCTCAACTTTTGAACCAAAAATGATTACCAAGAATCAAAAGAATTCTGAGGGTCATAAGACCTTGACCTATGTCCTAGGTTATCAAAGATTATACTTGAAACATTTAACAGTTATAAGACTATGGACTCTTCTTCTCGTACTTAGGGGATCAACCCTTAGTACCATACTGTGTAAAATATCTTAACGCTAACGCATAAGTAATCCCTTTACAGGGTTGTTCATCTCAGTTTGTCGTTAGAGTCCGCACCAAAGGAAGTTTGGTTTGGATAAATCAATAAGGGTTCTGAAATTTAGAACGTTCATCAACTATGGACTAGTCGAATCAATAAGGGTTCGTTAGTCTAACAAGGTTCAACAATAAATGGTATTTAAATTGAATAACAATCTCAAGAGATATACAATAGAACAAGTATTGTATAACAGATTCATACTTTGAAAAGATAATTAATCTTTAATATAACAAATCAAACTTGATTTAATAATGACAAGAATTGCTTGAAGTAATTTACAAACTTGAATAATGATAACAAGTAGGGTTAGGATACTTGCCTCGTGCGTAGATTACACTTTAACTAAACTCGTTTTTTGATTTAACTCCTACATATCAATTATGTTCACAATACCAGTCAATAATAACGTACTAAACATCATAAGTTTTTCTTTGTCTAATCTCAAATTCATGACTATATTTAGTCAAATTATCATACTTGTTTTCACATAATATAATACTACACGAACAACAAGTTAATTACATAATCAACGATTCAAATAACATGTAATTGTCTTCTTGACTTGGTAAAAACTCACTTTAATATCTCATTATATATCTAACAAGTTTTTATATTCATTAGACTAGGTTACGAACACATTTCTATACTTGAATATTGAAAAAAATGCATTTTCTAGACATTCTGCTAAGTGGCGCTGTGGCGCCACTTTTGTACTGGGTCTTAGCGCTGCGGCGCCGTAACGCTACGGCTTGGTACATGGCGCTGTGGCGCGGGGAATCAGTGCTGGGGTTGGCGCTGCGGCGTGAGACATCAGTTCTGCAGTTGGCACCGCAGCGCGACACTCTAGAATTTGATTCCCAGTTCGCGAAGAACACAGAGTTCAGCGAAATGGACACTACATGATCATTAATTCTCCAAATTAAACATACCCACATGTTGGAATTCATATATAATCAATACCCAATATTTATAGAGTGATTTAAACCCATTAAAACACATAATCACATAATTAAATTATGCAAATTGTATTGTTTTTGATGTTCTTGAAGGTCTTGAAAATAATTCATGAAATTTAATACTACGGATTCGTTATAACACCGAATCCGTTCATTTAAGGTTTGGTCTCTTCATATCAACATGCATAATCAAATAAGAGTATAAATTTTACAAAACTATTTCTGTTTGACACATTAAATTTACGTATAAGGGCCATATGGCCAAAACCCAAACTCTGTAAATTTTAAAATAACAAGTCATCATATTACGAAACTTATGATATGGAATCATGAAATATATATATATATATATATATATATATATATATATATATATATATATATATATATATAACATGTTATGCTACTCGTATTATTACATATATCCATATAACAACACAATTTCTCAATTACAGAGACTTTACAGGATGAATGAAAGCCATTTTTATAAAAACTTAACAATGTAAATTGAAACTTTGGGGAGGAGAAGATTACCCTTAAAATAATTTCTCTGACTTTCACGTACTTCTAAAATACCACAATAATTCACACAGCTTCTCTCTATTTCACTGAAATTCTTTCTAAATTCTCTCTTAGTTAACTCATAAAAAATAATACGTCTTCTCAATAAGACTGATTAATAAAGAAGAATGCGTACGTGAGTGGAGGTCAGTTACCCATCATGGGTTAACTGCTATAACGCCCTTTAAAGCCTTGTTTGGCTAGCAACATAAATAATTCTTCTAATTATTTTAATTAACCTTTTATACTATAGTTTTAAATCATGTCACACCCTTATAAAATAAATCCAATATTTTATTTAATTTAATTTAAATAACATATAATAATTTCTCATAAATTCACATAGTCACATAATTAAATTTCTCATTAATAAATAATGTCAAATTATTAACTCTCTAATTAATAATTAAATTAATTAAAATAACAACAGGCTTATTAAATATTTTTTTTAATACAATAAGCTCACATAATGACATACTTCGAATAATAAAATTATCCACATTAATTTAATAAATGTAACACATATAATTAAATTAATCTATCACAATTGCATCAATTAATTATTTAATCTAATAATTAAATATTTATTTAATTTAAATAAATATTAAAATTAATTACAAAATCTCGGTTGTCACATTAGTCGTGTAAACTTATATTGCAAGAACACGAACCCTGAGAAGTAAAGTTAAGTAAACCAATGCGTAAGTTCAATATATGACTAATTGGTGTTTATATTTTCTCCTTATGTGTTATATAGGAAATGGGAATGAGCAATTCAGCGTAAGTTGTAGCTGTGTGTAACCTAACTTCATTTATAATCTAAATGAATGCTAATTTCTTAAACTTCTCAGATGTTGAACTTGAGAAGTCTTATCTATGTGCATATGTGCGATGTATGTACAAGGTGGTAGTATGTATGAGGCCTTGTGCCACAATTTGAACGCTTTGATATTTTTATGATATGAACTGTTCTGTGATTGAGCTGTTCAATACAAGTATGTTCTGTTTATACATGAGCCGTTATTGTTAAGTCTGTGCTAATGATTCTAGCCAGATAGGATGTGTATGAAAAAGGTAGAGGAATGAAAGTAATTCAAAGTGAAAGTGACTAATGTTTTAAAATGATTGGAATCGAGATTATTCCTATTATTCAAGCTGCTTCATAACCTTTGTTCGGTTATCAAAGTTCTAAAGAAATGTTTAAATTCTGAAAGTTGTTTGTTCAACTGTTATGACTTGCTGCGCAATTGAATGCTCACACTTGCTTAAATAAAAAACATTTTCAGTGAACGATGCTAGAAGAACTTAAGGATCTCGTAGAGATCAAGCTGACGGTATCCAGATGAAATGTCAGTCAGAATGTGTATGAGCGAGAAGATCAAATGAAGACTTGTAGTGTAGAAAAATAAAACTGAACTATAGACTAGTTTAATGAACTGTTATGTATCCTTGGTGGCGGATAAAAGTCACTCTTGTAAGATAAAATGAATAATGTAATTATCATTATTTGTAATGAAAGAGGTTATAAGGTTTCCAGAACCTGGGATTTGAGAATGTATGTTGTTATATTTCAATATATAATGATGTATATTGGAGGAATGATGTACTCGTGACGTACGGAATCCGGGTATGAAGATAGACCGGATTTCGGGGCATTACAAGTTGGTATCAGAGCTGATAGGTTATAAACCTTAGGTAGGAGTACCTAAGACTATAATCATAGAGAGAAGTATAAGAAGATCACCACGTGATTATAGTGATTCGTAGTAACAGATGAGTTATTAAACGATGAATGATTTATAGCTAATGCTATGAATAAAGGGTACTATGAAGTAGTACGAGAAGAAGAACTCAGATTGAGTTATGAAGGATAGCATACGAATTAAAAAAATTCGTATTAAGTAAAGAGAAAGTTAGAAGTTTTAGGATTTCAATTGAGAACTCATATCAGCAACTGAGTTGTATGATTCCTTATATGGGTGGGAAATTTATACGTGGTTTTAGAACAACTTAGCTCCTTATGCGATATAGTTGTTAAGTTGAAAAATTCTTTGTATGGGCAGAGAATTATCCTGGGTGTAACAACCGCTTAACTTCTTATATCGATTAGTAGATGAGTTGACCAATTCTCTGTATATGTAGGAAATTATGTTTGGTTTGACAATCACTTAGCTTCTGGTAGTTATAATCATTGGAATAGTATGTCACACTATCAAGATGTATATGACGAGAAGGTGAATCTTTTCTCATGTATATACTTGATAGGTAGAGAACGATAAGGTAGGTGCGAGTTCTTGAAACTCATACTTATGGTAGGTTCGTGACTCATAATAATATGGTATGTTTTCGAACGTCTCAGCGAATGGACGCCTATGGTCTGTCTGGATAGTTCTTAAACTCATATTATTGTGAAAAGTTTCTGAACTCATAATGTGTGGTAAGTTGATGGACTGTATTAAGATATAAGAATGTTTAGACTGAAAATGAGTTATTTTCAGTAGACTTAGCATTGAAGGTGTTAGAGAAGATTTAAGTATTGTCACAAGTAAGACAATGAAGGAAGATGGAGAAATAGGATATTCCAAGTCATCTAGCTATGCTAAATTTTGAAGTTTATTGAACTCGTGCTGATATGTACATTTTGAAAAGGAAAGAATTGGTTCAACTTTTGGAACCAACATATTTTAAAAGAGCTATTCTTGGTATGTCTATGCTAATTGTTTCGGCTAGACAAAAATTGATTTGAAATATCAAAATGAATTTTATATCATCTGTGCATTTGATGCAACGATGGTAAAAAGATGGAGTTATTAATGCAATTAAACCTGGTGTTGGATGTGGTCTTAGGATCAATAACCCGCTATGGTATGATGTATAATGACGAAGTCACAAACTGACGAAGTCCTCAACGTACTGTGAAAAGTACGGTATCATGACGTCATAAAATGTTTTGATGTATTGCGAAAAGAATTTAAAGAAGTAGTCAATGTCAATTGAGTTAACTAGAGGAATGTTTCACGTTGATATCCAATTTATTGGTATGGTCTAAGCTACTTGATTCGGCTAGACAAATGGTATGTCATGTTATAAAAAAATTGAGCTTTCTTTGAGAACTTGTGTCAAACCAAATTATTTTGGTGCGGAATCTAATGATTAAGTCTGAGGAGAACAGGGAAGAGGTAGTTTACTTTCTTTGTGATTGTAAAATGATCGTTAAAGAAGGGTTTACGGCGAAATGATGTTTAACCTAGTAAGAGTTCATGGCCGATTTGACCCCTCAGTAAAAGTATGAAACGTTTTAAAAGGAAATTTTATATTCCTCGTTATTCCTTCTACTTCATTATTCTTGATAGGTTATGGAGGTTAGGAATGATGGAAAGATAAGAACTCCGTTGAAACGAAGTTGAGAAGTAGAGTAAGCTAAAATTTCGAGGATGAAATTTCTGTGAAGAAGGGGTGCATGTGATGACCCGGGTAAGGGTGTGGTTTTAAGAAATTCCGAGGATGGAATTTTTATAAGGAGGGAAGAGTGTAACGACTCGGAAATTTGGGTTGTCCAGAATTTAGGTTTAAAGAATTAGTTATTAATAAAACTAATTTTTATTAATACTATTTTATGCTATGTATTTATTAATCGTTCTAGAACCTAGGATGATTATAAGTTGAGAGTATTCTGGCTACAAGCTAGATTGAACAAATAAAAATTTTCAAGACGAAAATAAAAATTTTCCGGGAAAAAAATATTTTCGGGAAAAAAGACGAAATAGGCACTATTCACCCGACAAAACCCCAAGGGTTAGGGTTTGAATAACCTAAGCCTTTTTGAGAGTTCGGTATGTCGAAATGACATTCCGTCGAAAGATTGGACGATAATATGTCATGAAAAGTTAAGTAAGCCGATAAAAGTTTTTCTCGAAAAACGTGCAGAAATCGAATGAAATAAAAACGACGAAAAGTACGGCTACGTATTTTTCATTCATTTAGCTACGTTAGGGTAAAACGTGAAGGAAAACGCTTAATGTCAAAAAGTGTTTTTCAATTTTTCAGAAATCCGAAGAATACGTAAAAGTTAATCAGTAAAGGAAAGACGAAATATCCAAAAATATTTGGATTTCGAGAATTTTAGTTTTTAAAACTGTCGGACAAAACCTGAAAGACAAAATCACAAAACTTACATGCTAAGTTTCGTGAATAGTAAGGAAGTGGAGTAAGGAGTAATTAAACTTAAGGAGTAAGTAAACTTAAGGAGTAAGTAAACTTAAAGGCTAAGAAGACTTAAGGGCTAAGTAAACCTAAGGGCTAAGAAGACTTAATGGTTAAGTAAGTGTGGAGGCTAAGTAAACTTGGTGGCTAAGCCTTGAATAGTAAGGAGGTTAAGGGGGCCAAATGACCAAATTGCCCTAGCTTTAGATTTCTATAAATAAGAAGCCTTATGTTCATTTGATGGGATTTTGAAAATCCTACATCTTTGAGAGAGAGAAAGAGTTCGGATGGGAGAAAGAAGAAGAAGAGGAAGAGCTTGCCCGAATGCACGCTTTGTCCAACGGAGGAAGATTAAAGAAGAGAGGTAATCCGAAAACCTAGCTTCAAATAAATTTTCTTTAAGTTTTCTATGTTAAAACATAACTTAATGAGAATAAGAAGTAAACAATGTTATGAATGATTTCATATGATTGAAATCATTCAGAAAAGAAGAAATAAGAATTTGAAGTTTAGTTTGTAATTTCTTAAGGAAGTATAAGATTTATAATGAATTAGAACGATCCGAGTGGATTATATGAATAAGTAGGTGAAATAAGTAAGGAATGATGTTTTATAGAATCAAATTCCAATAAAAAGTGAAATCGTAATCCAAAATATCGATTAAAATGAAGAACGAATGAAGAACACGCGAAGAACACGAAGAACGTTGTTGATGTACAAATTTAAAACCATCATACGATAATTGTTGTTGATGGACAAGTTTAAAACCATCGCGTATAAGTTAGATTATTATTGCTTGGTTAGGAATGGTAGAAACGTTCATGAAGAACGGATTAAACTTAGCTATAACGAAGTTATGGCAAAAATTTCGTAAAAGACAAACGAGAATTAGAAAGTTAGTAAATGAACCCGAACGTGTAGGGTTTCATAGGAAAGTAAGACAACGTAAAAAAATGTGAGTCGTGGACTCAAGAACGCGAGTTTTGAGTTCGAATGACCGAATTACGGACGTACGAACGAAGAATGTTAAAAATGTAAAATGAATAAAGGGGAAGATCAAGCCAATCGAATGTCACGTTAACATATTCAGAACAAAGCTGTTTGAGGGGAATTGAAGTACGTAAGATAAGGAATATAATGGCTTTGGAACGACCTCATTCTAAGTTATAACGAAGAAGTAATGAGATCGGGAAGTAAGCGTCTCAAAGTGGATTTAACACTTAGAGAAATTTTCAAGAACTAGGGCTTGGCGCCGCGGCGCCAGCCATGCCTTGTTATGTGGCACTGTAGCACCAGACCGGGGAACCGAGTACTGCCAACTCGCGCCGCGACACGAGACTTAAAGGAGAGAGTGGCGCCGCAGCGCCAGTGTAGAGAAAAAACCAGAGATGAGCTTTTAATTGCTCAACTCTTAGGGGGAAACGTAAGGGAAGATAAAGAACATAATGTTCAACTAATGTAACAATTAAGCAAGTTAATTAAACCTTAAATGAAGGTTGAACAGAAAGATTAAACAAGATTAAAAGACAAAGATTTTATGTACGGGTTACGAAACCGATATCCGGGGACCGTAGTCACGATGAATGAACGTGAGGGATTGCTATGATTGTAATTTTTGAGACGTTGAGTGATGAGGGTAATGAATAACATTTCGATGTTATGTCATGATAATGAGAGATAAGTGTGAAGCGTATAGACACTGTGAACGCAATGATTGTTGCGATGGACAATCAGCCTTAGGATACAACGATCGGTATGGCTTCGACACTAAGAACGAGTAATGAACATGGGGTTCATGTAAGGGATAACGAAAGTATTAAATAAGATATGAATTATCAAGAAAGTCGTAGTGAACGGTAATAAGATTAATGAAAGCCAAATGTGAGTGGGATAAGGAATGAATCCTGAGGTATGGCATTTAGTTGCCAGAAAGCCATAAAGAATAAGAAATTAATTTAACGAACATTAAGCTTGATGGTTCGGATAAGTTACGATAAGTTAGGTTGTGGTACAATCGTAACCTTTGATGGTTGACATATGGGAGCCGGACTAAACAATTCCTTCAGAGAGCGAAGGTATATACAAAACTGGCAACCGATCTAACTCACTGTGATGGTAGTGTAGATGAGACGGGAACTTGTTTGTTGGTTGTTTGTGAAAAACCGCTCAGAGTACCATATGGACTACTAACAGAGAAGCGATGTGTGTTGAGTCCTATAGAAGTTATAAAAATAAGATAAGATTATAAATCATCAAAGATGATGAACGTTTTGAGTAAGACATCTCCGTATGTCATGAAGCCGTAAACTGGTAAAGAAAGTTAGTCGCGTAAACTTATATTGCAAGAACGTGAACCCTAAGAAGTAAAGTTAAGTAAACCAATGTGTAAGTTCAATATATGACTAATTGGTGTTTATGTTTTCTCCTTATGTGTTATATAGGAAATGGGAATGAGCAGTTCAACGTAAGTTGTAGCTGTGTGTAAGGCAAATTTCCTAACTTCATTCATAATCTAAATGAATGCTAGTTTCTTAAACTTCTCAGAAGTTGAACTTGAGAAGTCTTGTCTATGTGCATATGTGCGATGTATGTGCAAGGTGGTAGTATGTATGAGGCCTTGTGCCATAATTTAAACACTTCGATGTTTCTATGATATGAACTGTTCTGTGATTGAGCTGTTCAATACAAGTATGTTCTGTTTATACATGAGCCGTTATTGTTAAGCCTGTGCTAATGATTCTAGCCAGACAGGATGTGTATGAAAAAGGTAGAGGAATGAAAGTATTTCAAAGTGAAAGTGACTGCTGTTTTAAAATGATAGGAATCGAGATTATTCCTATTATTCAAGCTGCTTCATAACCTTTGTTCGGTTATCGAAGTTCTAAAGAAATGTTTAAATTCTGAAAGTTGTTTGTTCAACTGTTTTGACTTGTTGGGCAATTGAATGCTCTCACTTGCTTAAATGAAAAACATTTTCAGTGAACGATGCTAGAAGAACTTAAGGATGCCGTAGAGATCAAGCTGACGGTATCCAGATGAAATGCCAGTCAGAATGTGTATGAGCGAGAAGATCAAATGAAGACTTGTAGTGTAGAAAGACGAAACTGAACTATAGACTTGTTTAATGAACTGTTATGTATCCTTGGTGGCGGATAAAAGTCACTCTTGTAAGATGAAATGAATAATGTTATCATTATTTGTAATGAAAGAGGTTATAAGGTTTCCAGAACCTGGGATTTGAGAATATATGTTGTTATATTTCAGTATATAATGATGTATGTTGGAGGAATGATGTACTCGTGACGTACGGAATCCGGATATGAAGATAGACCGAATTTTGGGGCATTACACCAGCTGTACGCCCGCGCCCATGGGCGGCGCGCCCGCGCGTTGCTTCGCACAGATCACAGTATTTGCCATAACTTCCTCATTTTAAGTCCGAATTAGTTGGTTTTTGATTCGTTGAACTCATTAAACTCTTAGCTACTCATCTACAGACTAATTATAACACTTCAAAAATATTAACTAATCCAAAACTCATGTTCATACTAGATGTTCATGTTTTGACAATTTAATGAATTCGTTCACTACGAATTCATTTCTCAACCAAATTGGTTCGTTTAACTTCCGTTGATTTTGTATTGAACTATATTAACAACATCTACCAACAATTCATGGATTACAACAACCCTTAGCCATCAAATTTGTGTCTCAAAGCATGTATTTCATTATATTTTTCTAAGAAGTGAAGAACTTTGAATTCAAGAACGTAAAAATCAGATTCTTACCTTCTTTGTGGCTTAGTTTACTTAATTCTCTCTCTCTCTGCACTATCTAGACTCCTCCTCAGCAACCCAACTCTTAAGCTTAGAATTATCAGACAATTTTTCACGCAACAGAAAATTGAGGAAGGTGAGCTTCTATTTATGGAGAATTGATTGACCAGTTTATAGCTTTGCACCTAGGTTTGATTCAATGCGAAATGAGAGTAAACATCAAATAATCAAGAGTTGGCCAATTGCTCCCTTGTAGCCATAATCATAGCTGACTTAGCTCTTAACTACCGACTCACTTTTACGCAATGTAATACTAGGCCACTGTTCATGTACTGATAAATGACACTTATTTTGGGACAAGGCTAATTCTCAGCACTAAAGCTTAGTTTAGTTAACTCTCAAAAATATAATCTTAATGTACCATTGTTACCATATTAGAAAATTATAAATTATTTATGTACTCACATCATATACCCCATGTACATTTGGGCTAATCTAAATAATATTTTAATTAGGCTAAATATCATTCAGTTGGGTACTTTCAACCCATTATCACATTTAAATATCACCATGATTAATATCTGCCATTTATTATCTTTCCATTAATTCTCTTTCTATTAATTTCAGTCAAACCTTCAGTCTAGTTTACTTTAATACTCAGACCACACAAGGCCTATTTATCTCATTTACTGGAGTTATATAACTCAAGCTCATTATTTCTATAATAAAATATTAGGGGTCTAGGCCACGTTTGGCTTTTTTCTAATTCCACATTATTTTAATATTTATTTAATATAAGATTTAGGTGTCACACCTTACCTTAACGCTAAATTATTTAGCTCACCTTACACTTAAAATAATTAATATATACTCTATTAATTATTTAAATTATACACTATATGTATTATTATTGGATTGACCCAAGACAACTTCTCCCATTTTTATATTCAGCCACATCTTAAGTACTAATTTAATCCTTATGAGTCCTTAGAATTCATTTCTTGAATTTTAAATTCCAAAAACTGATCCTACAGACCAGCGCAGCTGCGCTGGTCACAGGCTTGGAAATGGCGCAGTTGCGCCATACCAAGTTCAGAGGCAGACAGGTTCTGCATTAGCAAAAATAGAATCTACGCTCCTAAATACTTCACATATACCTCATAAATGGTAACTTATCTAAAATCAATATCTTCTTTGATTCCACCTCATCGATTACTATTTTCCTTAACAATTTAAAGATCACACTTCGAGTTTTGCAACTCTATTTCCCTTATTAGTTTAACCAACTATAACATCTCCTTTACAGTTTCTTACCACCAATAATACAAAACTCGAATATAACACATACATTCATTCCTTTAATCTTCACTTCTCGTCGTGTATCAATTTACTCAATAATTCTCTAACCAATTTAAAGGTATATCGATTTTCATCTCTCGTCAACAACGTACATATATACAAGTCTAAACCTAGCACACGTCGAGTCTTTAATAGTATTCAATATAGTACGCTGAGTGGTTTTTCACAAACAACCAACAAATTAGTTTCCGTCTCGTCTACACTGTTTTTACAGTGAGTTAGATCGGTTACTAATTCGTATATACCTCCGCTCTCTGAAGGAATTGTTTAGCCCAGCTCCTATACATCCACCATTAAAAAGTACGGTTGCACTGCCATAGACTTGATACTTACTCGTACAAATACTCAAGAAATTGGTGATTATCAAAGATATTTAATGTCACCAACTTACTATTATAAAATAATTTCACATAAATTATTTAACATCAATTGATAAATTTTATCCATCTTCATATTAATTCATCTCTACAATTTATAACAAATATATAATAACGATATATATTTATTAAACACAACATCACTTATTACATAGCTCATATTACCCTATGTAACACAATACTACATACCTCGTATCACATATATATATATATATATATATATATATATTCTTGTTCGAACCCATCTCATGCTTTAAGAACTTTATCTACTAAATTCTTATTTTAATATTTTCTAAAAATTCATGTTCTTACAGTAAAAATCCTCCTGAGTAAAAGGTCCCTCTAACAAAGTAAAGTCATCCACACCCATCAATGGGATCTTAGTGATCGGCTGTGACAAAGGCCAATAACGCCTGGCAGGAGGAAAGAGCGAAATGCGTATCTCTCCTGTAGTGCTCTTGATAGCACGCTCTCCCAAATAGAGCTCCCAACCTCCATTAGTAAGGAGATGAATTCGACGGGTGGACAATACATACTCGACACCAGTCGAAAAACCACCCTCGACGCCAACTGTCAAGTGGTCCTCAGAGTAAGGAACCCATGTAATGACCTCTGCGGTCAACAACTCCAACTGTAGGTGAGAATGGGTGAAACCCTCAGCTAAAGGAACCTCCGCCAAATTAGAGAAATGACATCGCCATCCCCGTGGATAGGTGCCCAAACCTAGCATGGTAACGGGATGAAGACATGGGAGCCTCTCATATGCCCAAAACTGTGAATACAAAGATCAAATATATGCGGTCAGACAAACTGGCAATCCGAACAAAGGGAAATCAAAAAAGAAAATGCTCTCCAATAGGAATGGGTAGAACCCTAACCAAGCCTCCGTCACGCCCTCTGAGCGTAGGTGCATCCCCCTGAGGAAGTAGGCAAAGGTGTAGGAGCCCCAATCAAACTCTCTGATACGGTCCACCTCCCGAGTGATGCTGACTAAAGCGAATGACACCGTCGAAGAGTTATCAGCCAGGAAATAACCCCTGAGGATGATCAGAAATAATCGCCAAAGGATACGATCTTTAACCCTCCGATCATCGGACAATGGCTCCGTCAGACCCTCATTCAGGGCATCTACACTCATGGGACCAGAACAGACTGTCCTACCCTTGAGCGTCGTAGTCGGGACTCCCAACAAGGATCTGACGGCAATCGGGAAAATCAAAACCCTTGCCCCCATAAATGGAAAAAGGAAGATCAACACGGCTATGACCTCGTTCGCGTGAAGATATATCGTGGGGTGATGACTCAAATCATCCAGAAGCTCTGGAATCATCACATTTATAACTGGAAGCTCCCTACGGGAAATGGAAAAAGAAAGAGCAGGATCTGCAATGGGTACGTCCTCCTCCTCATCCTCAACATCCGGTCTCTCAACCCAGATAGGACAAATCACTGACTCAATCAATCGAAGAGGCTGTCGGGCTGGGTGAGGCCGAGGAACATCTGAAGCTCTCCTCCTCACACCTGAAGAGGTCCTACGGGAGCTACTCGACTAGTCTGGATCCATATATCTAGACAAAAGTCTCCAAATCACCTCAGAAAGGATGTGGTAAATTCTAACCTGAAGCTCATTAAATTCAGTTCGTAGCTATATGCATTCATGCATTACTTTAACATACATCTGCAGTAGAGTTAAAAATACATGTTCATTCAATACCTAGACTCATGAAAAAATTTTGCCAGAGTCTCCTTTGTAAAAAAGGACTATCCATATGCACATAGGCATGACTAGGTGGCCATGCAGTAGCACACCAACTCAAAGTCATAAACATCTTATATGCATGAAAAAACATCAAAGTCATATCCATAAGGGTAGCCTAATTACCAGGATTACTTTGCTTCAAAGCCTTGTAAATGCTTTTGTGGCTCTTATATCTTTCGATCCTTATAATATATAGGTATTTTGATTGATGTAGTTTGTAGTCAATATACCAAGGTACAAAGATGATACACTCGTTTAGACTGAGTAAGATTCTATGGTGCAGATTTATATTGGTCAAAGTACAGCCAGAGGCTGGTGTTCATCAGTTTTCTGGGTTTTCCAGAAAATGCAGTCATGCTCGGTCAACGATATTTGACCATTAATTCTAGTAAACCTATGAATTAATTAAGAGTTTGAGTGTCACAGATATGTAGTATATATGTCAAGGTATCATTACATAACAATTAGACATCCTAACAATAAATAGAAAGCAAATTAAAGTCCAGTCAAAGTACCCTACTTAACCTGTTCTTGAGATTTCTGGGTAACCCAGAAATCAAAACTTCGTGGTCGGTCAATGACATTTGATCACTTATATCTTGCAATATATGAATCCAATAGACCTGATTTCTCTTCTATATTACTAACCACATGTAATACTACAACTAGCATACAATTAACAACCAAGGATCTATAGGCTCTGACATTCGAACGTCGGACCTATTTTTCCAGATTTTTCAGATTGTTTAAAACATCATTTTGATGCATCTAGATGTTATGAAAATATGATCTACCAACTTAGAATACTTACTAACATGTTATTACACATAATCAAACAACAAAATAACAGATCTAACATAGCAACAAAGATCTAGGTTAAAATTAGGGTTTGTACCTTTCTTGAGTGATTTTGGATTTCCAACTTCTTATTTTGATCTTGCTATCAATAGGGCTTCTATAGGTATGATATATGAGTGTATAAGCTTAAGAAATTCGTGGGTTTGGCTTGTAGTAAGGCGGCTATTTATAGAGTTTTGCAACTAGGGTTTTTGGTCATTTTTCCACCTACTTGCCTCCCTTAATATCTGATTTTGTTAACTTGTGGTGCTTAGGGGATGATATCAGGTCATGTGCTCCCTTGAAACTTGATATGGTGACTTACAACCTACTTGTAAGCTAGTTCATCATAATTAGTAGCTTAACTATGCCCTAATCTTCCTTAATCAAAATTAGGGTTTTGGATTCTATGATTAGGGTTACTTAATGATGTTATTAACACCTAACTAAAGGGTTTAAGATAACCTAACTAGGGTTAGATCTAACTAATTAGGGTTAGGGTAACAAATTTAGGATTATGGTTTATAAATCTAGGATTAGGGTTTCCTAATTTAGATATTAGGGTTCCTAACTTAGGTTTTTGCACAAATGTCAACAAGCACGACGAAGTATTTTATCAGTGTAAGCACGATAAAGCAACTTGTCAAAACACATATACTGGAAAGTCCATTTTTAGAAGAAAATTATTTAAGCACGACATGTCAAGCACGTCAACTTTCGGACAAAAATTCATTTGACCTGATTCTACAATAGAGTATATAATTATACAATACACATTCAGAATGAAGAGATTTTATTTAATAACACATAATTTACATAACCGAGTCTTATTAGGGTTTTTGAGGTTTCACAAAAGTTGTATGCAAAATTCACCAAGTGTGAATTTTGGCTTGAAAGAATGTAGTTTTTAGGGCATGTTATTGACAAAGATGGGATTTTAGTGGATCCAGCGAATGTGGAAGTGGTTATTAATTGGGAGCAGCCGAAAACACCAACCGAGGTGCAGAGTTTCTTAGGTTTAGCGGGATACTATCGAAGGTTCATCCAGGACTTTTCTAAAATAGCTACCCCATTGACAAATTTGACGAGGAAGTCTGTGAAGTATGTGTGGACGGAGAAGTGTGAGAACAATTTTTAAGAACTGAAGAGGAGGTTAAGTAAAGCACCTGTATTATCTTTACCAGATGATACGGGAAAGTTTGTAGTTTATAGCGATGCTTCGCATAGAGGACTAGGTTGTGTGCTCATACAGCATGGCAAGGTCATTACGTATGTGTCACGGCAGCTAAAGGATTATGGGAAAGTTTATCCTACTCATGACCTAGAATTGGCAACAGTAGTTTTTGCATTAAAGATATGGAGACACAATCTATATGGGGAGAAGTGTGAGATATACACGGACCATAAAAGTCTGAAATATATCTTCAAGCAAAAGGAGTTGAATATGAGACAGAGAAGGTGGTTAGAAATGATAAAAGATTACAATTGTGATATCTTATATCATCCGGGGAAGGCAAACGTTGTAGCCGGTGCATTAAGTAGGAAGGGTCGAGAAAAGTTATCAATGTTAACGACTCAGAATGAGTTAGTAACAGAGATGGCAAAGATGGAGCTAGAAGTTAGGTTACCGAGTGAATCGGTAAAGAAGTTATTTACAATGGAGGCTCGACAAACAATTGTGTAACGAGTTAAGGAAGTACAATTAAAAGAAGAGGAGTGCGAACGAACGAAGAAGAGAATTAAAGATGGTGAGAAGACTAAGTATAGCCTTAACAAGGAGGGGTTACTTTATTTTGAAGGAAGAATTTGGGTTCCGTGTAATGTGAAATTAAAAGAAGAGATAATGGGAGAGGCCGATAGTTCGAGGTACTCAATACATCCAGGTAGCATCAAGATGTATCAGGACCTTCAGTAGAACTTTTGGTGGTCGAACATGAAAAGAGCAATAGCAGAATATGTTAATAGGTGCTTAACTTGTCAAAAATTTAAGGTCGAACATCAACGACTGAGTGGATTACTACAATCACTAGAGATTCTGGAGTGGAAGTGGGAGCATATCACGATGGACTTTGTGGTGGGACTTCCAATGATGAAGAAGGGATACGACGGTATTTGGGTAATAGTGGATCGTTTGACGAAGTCGGCTCACTTTTTGCCGATAGGAGTTAGGTATAACCTAGAGCAATTAGCTAAGCTTTATGTTAAGGAAATCATTTCAAGACATGGAGTACCAGTTTTGATTGTGTCAAATCATGATCCATGATTCACATCGAATTTCTGGAGTTTGCAAGAGCAAATAGGAATGAAGTTGAGGTTGAGTACACCATACCATCCTTAGACTGATGGTCAAAGTGAACAGACAATTCAAACGTTAGAAGATATGTTAAGATCTTGCGTTATGGATTTCAAGGGGAGTTGGGACGAACATCTACCTTTGGTGGAGTTCGCTTACAATAATAGTTTTCACGCTAGTATAGGTATGCCGCCTTATGAAGCGTTATATGGAAAGAAGTGCAAGACGCCATTGTGCTGGGATGAAGTAGATGAATATTGGATGTTGGGACCTAAGATGGTACAACAAACGGCAGACATAGTGAAGTTAATACGTATTCGACTAGTAGCGACTCAAGATAGACAGAAGAAGTATGCGGATCCTCACCGTGAAAAGAGGGAGTTTAAAGTCGGTTCATATGTCTTTCTAAAGGTGTCGCCTTGGAAAAGGAAGATACGCTTTGGGAAGAAAGGGAAGTTAAGTTCAAGGTTTATAGGACCTTTTGAAATTTTAAGGAGAGTAGGAGAGGTAGCTTACGAAGTAGCTTTACCTACAGAGTTGGAACGTATACATAATGTGTTTCACGTGTCAGTATTGCGTCCTTATAAACCGGACTATAAGCACGTAATAGAGTATGAACCTTTTCAGATAGAAAAAGACTTAACGTATGAAGAACTTCCAATTCAGATTATTGATATGAAGGAACAAGTCTTAAGGAATAAGATAATACATTCGGTGAAGGTAATTTGTAGGAACCACAATACCGAAGAAGCGACGTGGGAACTCGAGAGTAAAATGAAGGAAAACTTTTCACATTTGTTTACTTAATTGTATCGAGATTCTGGGGACAGAATCCTTATAAGGGGGGAAGAATATAACGCCCAAGAAAATCGGATTATTATGTGAATTAAGTTTTATTTGAATTATTTGAATTAAATGAATTTAATTGTTTATTAAAGTGAGTAAGATGTTTAAAGGTCGTTCTATGACCTAGAATGTGCGAATGTGGTTAGGATTCTGGCTATGTGCTAGAATTAAATGATTTGAATTTTCAAGACGAAAATAAAAGTTTTTCGAGAAATTTCCGTAAAAACACTATCCATCCATTTCTGCTCGGGAATTAATTTTGAATTTCCAAGAAACGCGTAATGATAGAATTCTAAGACGAGATGGAATATCCAATAATATTTCAGTTATGGCAAACAAAGTTTTTGCCTGCAGACTTAAAACCCTAAGGGTTAGGAAAAGTAAAATTTAAGAACTAATTGATTACGTATAATAAGAATTATTATTATACGTGAAGAATACGAGTATAATATTAGTTATTATAAGAGTATAATATGAAGATTAATACGACGTATAATACGAATATCGTACGAAGTATATATGAAGAGAATACTAGAATTATACGATAATAATACGACTTGTTCTTAATGGACTTTAGCTTTTGTACCTAGACTTTGTCAAGCCCAATTGGATAATGAATGAGGCCCAATGATGAATTATATCAAGGCCTAATGTTAAATTAAATCAAGCCCAAAGTTAGACCCGATATGAATTAATTCTAAGTCCGAACCAAGAAACGAACCGTGGGTCGAACCGATGGATCACCGGATGGGTAAAACCCATGGGGCAAGAGGGGCGACTACTTGGTGGCCAAGGAAGGAGAATTGCTTTCCTTGCAAGAATGGAATAGTAAGGTGGTGGCCCTTTTGACCAAAATGTCCTCCATTTGATTTTCTATAACTAGAAGCTTAGGTTGGTTCATTTGTTTGTTTACCAACATTGAACTCACATATATTGAGAGAGAGAGAGAGAAGAGCAATAACAAAGAATCAAGAAGCAAAGAAGCTAACTACTCAAGCTTTAAGCAAGAACACGAAGAACACAAAGGTAAAAATACACAAACTCAACTTTAGATTTTATTTTTGATTGAGTTTTATAAAGTGTATGAATTGGTGGAGCATGTCTCTTCCGGAGGAATAAGGATGGCTATTAGTGAACAAGAACATTAATAAGTCATGTATAAGCAAGAATCATAATCGATTAATTAAGCCTTAATCGAAGAAAACCGTTAAGACATTCAATTGGTTGTTGATGGATAAATTGAAAATCATTGGGTATAAGTTAGATGCAAATTGCTTATAGATAACAGACCAATGGATTGATTCCATTTGGTTTGGTGTAAAAATTTCGAGTAACGAAGTTATGGAGAAATTTACGAAGTTAAACGATAATCGTCGAACTCCTAAGATTTCAGAAATGATAGTCAAAAGTCGTCGTTTAACTCGGAAACCTTGGTTTTGGATGGCATATCATAGAAGAACGTATTTAAGAGTCGTGGACTCAAGAATGGTCAAATTTTGACTTAAAACGAAGAAACGAGCTAAAAACGTTCAAGAACGTTTAACGAATGCGTAATAGAAAATTTAAACGGTAAAGTTATTGTTAACGAATTCAGAAACTTCTTTTGTCCGAATTAAATCAAAGTATATGAAATATGTGAGTTAACGACTTTTGAATGAAACAATTCTGACTTAGAACAATCGCATTACGAGCCCGAAAAGAAATAGAATTAAAAAACTTAAAAAAATTCAAGGGCTCAAGGTCGGCACCGCAGCGCCTCCCAAGCCTAAGAATGTGTCGCCGCAATGCCTAGGCGAGAGGTTAGATATTGCTTTACGGCGCCGCAACGCAACTTTTATAGCTATGATTGGCACTGCAGTGCCCTTAAGGGAAAATTTTCCAACGCGGACATTTGTTAACCCAACTTTTTGTATGGTAACTATGGGGCATGTATATACTTAATATACATGAAGAGACAATTCCTAAATAACATGTATAGCGATGATTTTAGGAATTAAACGTTGGTTAAGGGTATTTAAACGAAGAACGTAAATACGAAAAGGTAAACCGTGAATTGTATTTGGGTTTAGTGCATGTTACAAGGTCATATGATATGTAATAGATGTGTGTAGTATGTGAATGATAAGAAATGAAGATAACACTTATGTACTTTCTATACGGAGTCCAATATCGGTTATCCGGGAAAAATGTGTTCGAGTTAGCAAACCAATTAGGGTTTTAACTGTCGTTGTACTTAAACGATGGTCGTTAAGTGTCAATTTATAACATATGAATGTTAATAAGCCGTAATGAATGATAAATAACTTGAAATGAGTATTATTAATGAAATAATTTCAATTAAGTTATAGAAGAGAAAGAAGTTAGTATAAACAATGTGGTTAGATTGTTTTGTAGCTAATTTCAGTATGCTATCTGAATATATAATATAGAAACTATAAAGACCGAGAACGGATGAACTTTAATTGAAGACGCTTAAAGGCAAGTTTCCCTAACGCTTGTTTGACCTTCGAGTTAGTCAAGTTTATGTGATTCATGTTATATTATATATGAATTGTTTTACGAAAGAGTCGATGTCAGTTTTAAATCGGCTAGACAAACCTTAAGAATTTGATTGATTTGTTTATAAGTCTTTTGATATAGTATTGATAACGCTATCCTATGCCAATTGTTTGGTACGGATTCAAAGGTAAGCTTGAGTATGAATAAACAAAAGTGTTTTACGTCGATTATTCGGCGGGCACACAAGGTTGCCAAAACTTAAACGTAAATACGTTTAACGGATGAGTGTTGATCAACATAGAGTACTATAGGCTAATCACCTAGAAGTGCTCGTAAGATATATCAGACTTACGGACTTAGTGTCGGGTTGTCCTTTTCATGAATGAAAACTAAAGAAAATGTTCATGGTCTTTTGACCTGCTCAGTATTCCTATATTACTGTATGTACTCTGGAATTGTTTTACGAGAATGAAAAATGCTATTTCGATGTTTCATAGTACTTCATAACTATTTGTTCAGTTAATAAAGATTAATCATATGATTCTTGATGTGGTGGTTATATTATACATTGTTAGACTTACTGAGCTAGTTATGCTCACTTCTTGCTTGAATTATATGATTGCAGCTAAGATCGAGCGAACCGAGGGTTCCGATAAGGATATAGGCAAATCCAAGATGGATAAATAGATTATCTTGTAATAGATTAGTACATTTGTATGAACTTATACTATGACAATGAAGAATGTATTGGTTAACAAAACCTGGGAAAGGATTTATTATTATTGTAATAAGAATGTAGTAAATACACTCATCATGATGTTGTTTTCATTAGGATAAATGTATAGTTAGCAGTACCGTGTAGTACCATATATGTGGGTTGAAAGTACCTGGATTTGGGGGCGTCACAGAAAACCTCCACAACAGGGATCTTGAAAACATCTCTAGAACATGACGTCAAATCAGTCTCAATAGCACTGATGGATATTTCAAGCCGTTGGCGACACCCCAGTGTAGCATCGGGAAAGATCCGGTGATGAAAGCGTTGTAAACTGTCGTTCGAGTAGACATCAAGGTGGTTCAGTAGAGACCATCATTGACAATTCCATCCCTAGCAAAAATGGCGAGGGCAGTCAGTGATAAAATACCGTTGGAAATAACTCTAGAAAAAAACATTCAGCATCCATAACATCATGTTGCATTGCGGGGCATAATTTAATCTTGTCATATTTCAAGTGTCTAGTAATCTTTATAATGTTCATGTCATTACATTGCATCAACATGATAAAGAGGGGCATATGTAGACACTCAAAATTTTGCATTCTTGTTACTAATCATACAGGAGGGAAGAATCGTCTTTTATCTTCCAGAGACAACCCTGGAAGTCAAATCACAAAGTCAAGCCCCGGTGACAACCCCGAGAGATCAAATTCAACCCCGGAGACAACCCTGGGAGATCAAAGTCAAACCCCGGTGACTACCCTAAGAGATCAAGTTAGACCCCGGAGACAACCCCGGGAGATCAAGTCAAACTCAGAGATAACCCCGGGAGATCAAACCAACCTCAAAGACAACCCTAAGGACTGTCAAAAGTCAACAGCAGTCCAATCTCGTAGACAACCTTGAGAAAAGACGGCTACAATTGCATCAAGCCCGAAACCAACCCAGGAGGGGTAAAATAGTAATTTTGTCAACTCAACATCAATTCAGTTCAAATCACTGCAAAAGAAGTCATGCAGAACCATAACATCAATCCCGAGTAAAAACAGCACAAGACAGCTCAACGGATGGACTGCGAAGACTTAAAGATCTGGTCATTGATCCATCTTCCCAGATTCAGAAAATATCAAATCACATGTCATTGTGTAGCTCTCGTCAAGGGCTTTCCGGAAAGGTATAGTACGCCTTAATTGGATTCCCGGATTGAAAGTTATAAAGGTTCGAGCGGACGACGCGTTGATCCGAGTGCACGTACTTTGAGATAACAGGACCCACGGACCCGGGCCTGTAACAATCCAGATTTTTATTATAATATTTAAATATTTATTGAATTATATAAATATTTAATGGATGTGTTTATTGTTGAATAAGTATTTGATTTGATGTGATTTGATTATTTATTTGTTTAATAAATAATTAATGAGTTAAGGAAAGTAATTATTTTGAAATAGTAATCTAATTTAATTTAATAATTAAGTTAGAGAATTTATAATGATTAAATAAATAATTATATTATGCAATGAATTGTTATTAGAATTAATTAAATTAAGTATGAAAACTTAATTAATTAGAAGTGTGACAAATAATTATATTATAAGTGATTATTAAAATAAATTAAAGTAGTTTTAATTTATTTTGCCAAACAAGGCTTAAATATATTAAGTCTTTAGTTTTAAATTATTTTGCCAAACAAAGCCCTATGGCTTTTGATTTTTAAATTTTGAATTTTTATAAATAATATATAATAAAATATATTTATAATGGATATACACTTATTATTTTGGTAACTGATAATAGTTATGGTGATTATTAAGGCCATATCAGTTTTTAGTTTACGCATAAGTGTTATCAGTTTAGTTTTACGTACAGTGTGTTTTGGCTTAAGACTAAGAAAGGAAAAAGAAAAGAAAAGTGAGAGTCCAAAGAGTTTTGAGAGAAATTGTCAGAGGTCTTAGAGAGAGAAACAAGAGAAAATTATGTATTCTTCGAACTATTATCAGTGATTAAGCAAAGATTGTCTGAATAAAAAGGTATGTTTATACTCTTAACAAATATGTTTTATAGTATAATTATTTAGCCTCTGTGTTTCATGAAACTCAACTTCATTGTATATAAGTTTTACAAAGGTTGTCTATAAACTATGTTTTACTAAATGATTATGAAATCATGTGTTCTGGTAATAACTAACATGTATATATGTATATATGTGTGGTATGCTAAATTACGTTCATAGAGAAAGAGAAATTAGTTTTTACAGTAAACATTCACGTGTGAAAGTGGTTTGTAGAAATATCAAAATTAGTATATGTTAATTGTGAAATTATGAAATTGAAGTGTGATTATGTTAATTGGATATGAACTACAGAGAATTGTAGTTTAAAAGTAATCAAATTTGTGGTTATTAGAGATTATAGTGTTCACTGTGTTTAACAAATATCAAACATGGAGTTTTGTTTTAAAATATGATTTTCAAGGAATTTAGTTTTCTGTGATTATTGTTTAGTAATTTAAACTAGTATATGCATGTTGGGTAGTGTGTATATGTGTAATTTATATAAGTTATACATGTTAATTGGGGTTAATTGCTGTTAAAAATAAAGACAGTAGCTTTGTTCTGTTCTTCGTGGTTGGGTTCTGCAAGTTTCGTTTGAGCCCCAGCGCCAAAAATCGCGCCCCGGCGCCAAAATTCGCGCCCCAGCGCCAGAAGTTGGCGCCCCAGCGCTGAAATTCGCGCCCCAGCGCCAATCTCGCGCCCCAGTGCCACTAGTTGGCTTAGTCCTCGCGCCCCAGCGCGGGGACAGAAGTCTGACTTGGACAGTTTTAACCTCCTGTAGTAAAATGGCCATAACTTCCTCATACGAACTTCGATTGAGGTGATTCAAGATGATCCGGAACGAGGACGAGTAGATCTACAACTTTTGTTCTTTAAGTTTTTCAATTTGAGGTCATTAGGATGGGTAAAAATGGTCATATTTAGGACTATTGTGTTTTCAGAGGCAATCGGAGGGTGTCGGGCATGCACATATGCATGTGTAGTGTTCCAGACCGTAAAAGATGATGTCCTAAGTTATAAAACATGAATCTTAGTAAATATAATGATGCTTAACATTAATAAATAATGTATTAGATAAGTTATAGAAGCATAGTAAGCATACACAAGAGAGGCAAATCGGGCGTGTGACGAATGAACGTCGAAACGTCGTGCCAAGTGTTAATGAACTTAAAAAGTGTTTCAATTCAATTGAAGTGAATATTATAGGATATGAAATGGGTTTAAAATTAAACCAATAAGTAGTCCTAGCAAGACTTAAGCACTTGAACTTCGAGTTTGACTAAGAAGAAATATAGTGAGTCATAAGTCGAAAAGTTAACACAATCTAATTGACCATTGTGTATTTATTAATAGGAAAGATTATGAGATGTGGAGTAGAGTTTACATTACAATTGCTATGTGTTGTTATGTGACTAATAGTTGATGTGTATGATTATATAATTGTATAGGGCACGTGAAGTGCAGATAACTGTAAGCTGTTAAGCTATTATTGGTAAACAACGATCAAGGCAAGTCTTTCGGTTCCTATTTTCTACGTGAATTTGATGAACTGTTTTAAATTACATGATATGTTATGCATGTTGAAATCATGAAATGTTAAAGTCAATATATGACTGCATTGTTTTGGCTAAGTAATGATGATTGAGTAAGGAACTCAATCTTTATATTTGTTATGTGAATTAAAAGCATGTATGTCATGTTACTTTAATGAGATGTATGTCGAGCATGTTATTAGGTGCTTTGTGATGCATGAAAACTGTTAGACTTTGTTGGGCTGTCGAGCTCACTCTTGCAAATAACCACTTTTGCAGGTCAAGATTTTAAGGTAAAGATACGTGCTATGTGAGTTATAGAGATCTATATTCACGAAGATTACTTATGTTTTATGAGAAATGTATTTCATATTTTGAACGTAACATGTTGTTGAAATGTAAGTTGAGCTATCCAATGTATATGGATATTTAGTTATGATGTAAGACTTTGTATAGTCATTTTGTTGTAACGATTCATGATATAAGATTGAATCAAAGAGATGTAATGTAATGGTTGCGATTCAGGGCAAGAAAGAAGGAAATGTATAAAAGTTTTAAATATTCCGCAATTTTATTAAGTTTAACATCGAATAATGATGTATTATTTAAAGGTTGAATGTATGGTTAACGACCGAAGTCGGGATTTAAATTGCATAGATTTTGGGGTCGTTACAGTTGGTATCAAAGCTGTAGGTTATAAACCTTAGGTAGGAGTACCGTAGGCAATAACCTTAGAGAAGAGAGGTGAAGATAAAGAATGAATAAGCTCAAATAGAGTTTGAACAATATGGGATTAAAACTTGCGTAAAAAGATTCAAAGAAGAATCTCGCAGAGTTACCAGGAATATGAATGTGGGGTTACCCAACTCCAATAATAAGGATGTATGGTGATAATAAATAGACAATGTCTATAAAAAGAGAATGATAAAGAAGTTATCAATAGAGAGTTATGTCTATGCGTGGTACAATTGTACTCTTTAATAGTTGATGTATGGTATCTGGGCTAAACGATTCCTTCATGGAGTGGAGGTATATACGAACTAGCAACTCGGAACCTAGTTTGTTGGTTGTTTGTGGGAAACCACTCAGCGTACCATATTGAAACTGTTAGAGACTAGATGTGTACCAAGTGTAGAAGTGGACACGTATGATGAGAGTTTAGAACTTGAATAAAATTTTGAGCGATGTAAATAAAGTTAGAAATTCTTAAAGGAAGAATTGTTTTATAAACAAGAAGATTCAAAGAAGAATCTTGAAGATATAAAGATAAGAAATGGGAGTTTCCTAACTCTAATAGCCAAGATAACGAATAATGTCGTAAATGATGAAAAAGAAAAAGAATGAGGATCGTAAAACAAAACGATCACGAGTTAACAAAAGAATTTTAAGAGAGATGATTATAGAATAAAGTCACGACGTGATCTGTTTAAGTTATAAAAGAAAGATGGTCTGTAATGTTTGAATGATTATAGCTTAATGTTATGAAGATGGTGTACTATGAAATAGTACGAGATAACTCATGAGGAGTTATAGATGATGTGATACTAGGAATTCGTATCGAGCAAAGAGCAAGTTAAAAGAAAGATAGAGTTAGGTGGGATTTCAATTGAGAACTCATGTAATGGCTGAGTTGTACAAACCTTTGTATGGGCGAGGGTTTTGTGCTTGCACTCAGTTTATCACATTGATAATTATTAGAATGTTTATGTCGCGCTATTTGCTATATGCCTGTTGAGAAGGTGATTCTTTTCTCATGTGTATAACAGATATGTAGAGTATAGTTAGAGAATATTATAAGGTTAAGTGCGAGTTCTTAAAACTCATACTTATGGTAGGTTCGTGACTCATAATTATATGGTATGTTTTTGAACCCCTCAGCGAATGGACGCCTATGGTCTGACTAGGATAAGTTCTTAAACTCATATGATTGTGGCAAGTTCCTGAACTCATAACGTGTGGTAAGTTTGATGAACTAGGGTATAATTAAGTGTGAATGGAGTATTGAGGATGATAGGAATAGATAGACCTATTAAGCAATGGATCATTATAGAAAGTGGAGTTGATAGTGGAAGCATAGGTATTCTAAATCTACTAGCTATGCTAGACTTTCGAAATCTATTGACTTCGTGTTGATGTTTACACTTTTATTTTCTTGAAAAATATTGGATCAAATGATGGAACCAATGAGTTTTAACAACAATACTGTTATTCGTATGTCTATGCTAATTGCTTCGGCTAGACAAAAATGATTTGCAATATATCAAAATGTATTTTATATCATTAATGCATCATGTAACCTGGTGCAAAGATGATAAAAACGATGGAGTCATCAATGCAATATTACCTAGTGTTGGATATGATCTAAGGATCGTCAACCCCCTATGGTATGATGTAGTATGATAAAATCACCAAATAATGGAATCCTCAACGGACTGTAAATACAGTGCTGTATCATGACGTCAAAAAAAAGATTTTTGAGATTTCTTTAAGATATGAGAATACATATGTATGTATGTATATGTATATTTCGGTTAATGTCCGAGTTATTGTATAGGTCTATGCTATTTGATTCAGCTAGACAAATATTGAAAGATGTTCATGAAATTCAAGAGTTTCTTGAGAAGTTACGCCAAACCAAATTATTTTGGTGCGGATTCAGATGTTGAAAAGCTGAGATGAACAACCCTTTTATAGGGGATTACGCGGAGGCGTTGAGATGTTTGTGTACAATACATTGTACGAAGGGCTAATCACCCTAAGTACGAGGAGTCCCTATAGTCTTATGACTGTTAAAGTTTAAGTTGAAAGATTACTTATAACTATGGACATATGCATAGCGTTTAAATGTTTGTGCACAATACATCGTACGAAGGGCTTAACACCCTAAGTACGGGGGTCCTTATAGTCTTATGACTGTTAAAGTTGAAGTTGAAAGATTACTTGCAACTGTGGACATAGTTCGTGGTCTCATGACCCTCAGCATGATTTGGAATCTTTTAAATTTCTGTTATTCATATCGCTTGCCAATTATTGAGCAATTGTGGAAGATTCTTGATATTCTAAAAGGTGAATGTGGTAAGGAAAGTATTCCTTAGAAAGAAGTAAGTCGTAGAATACGACACTGAATGATGAATATGTTGAATAAGTGAGAAAAGAGATTTTGAAGTGAGAAATAGATGAGTTATCAAAGAATAATGTTAAACTTTTAATAGAAAAGTTAATAATTGTAGAATGATCTTTGTGGAAAGAAAGTGGTTATAGAAACCAATGAATGAATGAAGTAGTGATGTAAAATCTACTTCAATAGAGTGAATGAATAAAAATTAATAAATAAAATTTCGAGGACGAAATTCTTAGAAGAAAGGGTGAATGTAATATCCCGAGTGTTTATGATAGCGATTCCCGAGTGTTTATGATAACGATCCTTAGAAAAGGAAATAAATTGGTTAAAAGATATATATTACTCAAAATATAATTCAGTTCAAATGAAAGTTATGAAATGAAACATAGAATTTGTTAGGTAATGAATGTAGTAGGAAATATAAAATCTATATTTAGATAAAATAATGAAAGATTTCTCTGAGTTATTTGTGTAATTTGTGTCTTCGATTCTGGGGACAGAATCTTTGTAAGTAGGGAAGATTGTAACGAATGAGTGGCTTGAGTTGTGATTCTGAGGACAGAATCCTTGTAAGGAGGGAATGATGTAACAATCCAGATTTTTATTATAATATTTAAATATTTATTGAATTATATAAATATTTAATGGATGTGTTTATTGTTGAATAAGTATTTGATTTGATGTGATTTGATTATTTATTTGTTTAATAAATAATTAATGAGTTAAGGAAAGTAATTATTTTGAAATAGTAATCTAATTTAATTTAATAATTAAGTTAGAGAATTTATAATGATTAAATAAATAATTATATTATGCAATGAATTGTTATTAGAATTAATTAAATTAAGTATGAAAACTTAATTAATTAGAAGTGTGACAAATAATTATATTATAAGTGATTATTAAAATAAATTAAAGTAGTTTTAATTTATTTTGCCAAACAAGGCTTAAATATATTAAGTCTTTAGTTTTAAATTATTTTGCCAAACAAAGCCCTATGGCTTTTGATTTTTAAATTTTGAATTTTTATAAATAATATATAATAAAATATATTTATAATGGATATACACTTATTATTTTGGTAACTGATAATAGTTATGGTGATTATTAAGGCCATATCAGTTTTTAGTTTACGCATAAGTGTTATCAGTTTAGTTTTACGTACAGTGTGTTTTGGCTTAAGACTAAGAAAGGAAAAAGAAAAGAAAAGTGAGAGTCCAAAGAGTTTTGAGAGAAATTGTCAGAGGTCTTAGAGAGAGAAACAAGAGAAAATTATGTATTCTTCGAACTATTATCAGTGATTAAGCAAAGATTGTCTGAATAAAAAGGTATGTTTATACTCTTAACAAATATGTTTTATAGTATAATTATTTAGCCTCTGTGTTTCATGAAACTCAACTTCATTGTATATAAGTTTTACAAAGGTTGTCTATAAACTATGTTTTACTAAATGATTATGAAATCATGTGTTCTGGTAATAACTAACATGTATATATGTATATATGTGTGGTATGCTAAATTACGTTCATAGAGAAAGAGAAATTAGTTTTTACAGTAAACATTCACGTGTGAAAGTGGTTTGTAGAAATATCAAAATTAGTATATGTTAATTGTGAAATTATGAAATTGAAGTGTGATTATGTTAATTGGATATGAACTACAGAGAATTGTAGTTTAAAAGTAATCAAATTTGTGGTTATTAGAGATTATAGTGTTCACTGTGTTTAACAAATATCAAACATGGAGTTTTGTTTTAAAATATGATTTTCAAGGAATTTAGTTTTCTGTGATTATTGTTTAGTAATTTAAACTAGTATATGCATGTTGGGTAGTGTGTATATGTGTAATTTATATAAGTTATACATGTTAATTGGGGTTAATTGCTGTTAAAAATAAAGACAGTAGCTTTGTTCTGTTCTTCGTGGTTGGGTTCTGCAAGTTTCGTTTGAGCCCCAGCGCCAAAAATCGCGCCCCGGCGCCAAAATTCGCGCCCCAGCGCCAGAAGTTGGCGCCCCAGCGCTGAAATTCGCGCCCCAGCGCCAATCTCGCGCCCCAGTGCCACTAGTTGGCTTAGTCCTCGCGCCCCAGCGCGGGGACAGAAGTCTGACTTGGACAGTTTTAACCTCCTGTAGTAAAATGGCCATAACTTCCTCATACGAACTTCGATTGAGGTGATTCAAGATGATCCGGAACGAGGACGAGTAGATCTACAACTTTTGTTCTTTAAGTTTTTCAATTTGAGGTCATTAGGATGGGTAAAAATGGTCATATTTAGGACTATTGTGTTTTCAGAGGCAATCGGAGGGTGTCGGGCATGCACATATGCATGTGTAGTGTTCCAGACCGTAAAAGATGATGTCCTAAGTTATAAAACATGAATCTTAGTAAATATAATGATGCTTAACATTAATAAATAATGTATTAGATAAGTTATAGAAGCATAGTAAGCATACACAAGAGAGGCAAATCGGGCGTGTGACGAATGAACGTCGAAACGTCGTGCCAAGTGTTAATGAACTTAAAAAGTGTTTCAATTCAATTGAAGTGAATATTATAGGATATGAAATGGGTTTAAAATTAAACCAATAAGTAGTCCTAGCAAGACTTAAGCACTTGAACTTCGAGTTTGACTAAGAAGAAATATAGTGAGTCATAAGTCGAAAAGTTAACACAATCTAATTGACCATTGTGTATTTATTAATAGGAAAGATTATGAGATGTGGAGTAGAGTTTACATTACAATTGCTATGTGTTGTTATGTGACTAATAGTTGATGTGTATGATTATATAATTGTATAGGGCACGTGAAGTGCAGATAACTGTAAGCTGTTAAGCTATTATTGGTAAACAACGATCAAGGCAAGTCTTTCGGTTCCTATTTTCTACGTGAATTTGATGAACTGTTTTAAATTACATGATATGTTATGCATGTTGAAATCATGAAATGTTAAAGTCAATATATGACTGCATTGTTTTGGCTAAGTAATGATGATTGAGTAAGGAACTCAATCTTTATATTTGTTATGTGAATTAAAAGCATGTATGTCATGTTACTTTAATGAGATGTATGTCGAGCATGTTATTAGGTGCTTTGTGATGCATGAAAACTGTTAGACTTTGTTGGGCTGTCGAGCTCACTCTTGCAAATAACCACTTTTGCAGGTCAAGATTTTAAGGTAAAGATACGTGCTATGTGAGTTATAGAGATCTATATTCACGAAGATTACTTATGTTTTATGAGAAATGTATTTCATATTTTGAACGTAACATGTTGTTGAAATGTAAGTTGAGCTATCCAATGTATATGGATATTTAGTTATGATGTAAGACTTTGTATAGTCATTTTGTTGTAACGATTCATGATATAAGATTGAATCAAAGAGATGTAATGTAATGGTTGCGATTCAGGGCAAGAAAGAAGGAAATGTATAAAAGTTTTAAATATTCCGCAATTTTATTAAGTTTAACATCGAATAATGATGTATTATTTAAAGGTTGAATGTATGGTTAACGACCGAAGTCGGGATTTAAATTGCATAGATTTTGGGGTCGTTACAGTTGGTATCAAAGCTGTAGGTTATAAACCTTAGGTAGGAGTACCGTAGGCAATAACCTTAGAGAAGAGAGGTGAAGATAAAGAATGAATAAGCTCAAATAGAGTTTGAACAATATGGGATTAAAACTTGCGTAAAAAGATTCAAAGAAGAATCTCGCAGAGTTACCAGGAATATGAATGTGGGGTTACCCAACTCCAATAATAAGGATGTATGGTGATAATAAATAGACAATGTCTATAAAAAGAGAATGATAAAGAAGTTATCAATAGAGAGTTATGTCTATGCGTGGTACAATTGTACTCTTTAATAGTTGATGTATGGTATCTGGGCTAAACGATTCCTTCATGGAGTGGAGGTATATACGAACTAGCAACTCGGAACCTAGTTTGTTGGTTGTTTGTGGGAAACCACTCAGCGTACCATATTGAAACTGTTAGAGACTAGATGTGTACCAAGTGTAGAAGTGGACACGTATGATGAGAGTTTAGAACTTGAATAAAATTTTGAGCGATGTAAATAAAGTTAGAAATTCTTAAAGGAAGAATTGTTTTATAAACAAGAAGATTCAAAGAAGAATCTTGAAGATATAAAGATAAGAAATGGGAGTTTCCTAACTCTAATAGCCAAGATAACGAATAATGTCGTAAATGATGAAAAAGAAAAAGAATGAGGATCGTAAAACAAAACGATCACGAGTTAACAAAAGAATTTTAAGAGAGATGATTATAGAATAAAGTCACGACGTGATCTGTTTAAGTTATAAAAGAAAGATGGTCTGTAATGTTTGAATGATTATAGCTTAATGTTATGAAGATGGTGTACTATGAAATAGTACGAGATAACTCATGAGGAGTTATAGATGATGTGATACTAGGAATTCGTATCGAGCAAAGAGCAAGTTAAAAGAAAGATAGAGTTAGGTGGGATTTCAATTGAGAACTCATGTAATGGCTGAGTTGTACAAACCTTTGTATGGGCGAGGGTTTTGTGCTTGCACTCAGTTTATCACATTGATAATTATTAGAATGTTTATGTCGCGCTATTTGCTATATGCCTGTTGAGAAGGTGATTCTTTTCTCATGTGTATAACAGATATGTAGAGTATAGTTAGAGAATATTATAAGGTTAAGTGCGAGTTCTTAAAACTCATACTTATGGTAGGTTCGTGACTCATAATTATATGGTATGTTTTTGAACCCCTCAGCGAATGGACGCCTATGGTCTGACTAGGATAAGTTCTTAAACTCATATGATTGTGGCAAGTTCCTGAACTCATAACGTGTGGTAAGTTTGATGAACTAGGGTATAATTAAGTGTGAATGGAGTATTGAGGATGATAGGAATAGATAGACCTATTAAGCAATGGATCATTATAGAAAGTGGAGTTGATAGTGGAAGCATAGGTATTCTAAATCTACTAGCTATGCTAGACTTTCGAAATCTATTGACTTCGTGTTGATGTTTACACTTTTATTTTCTTGAAAAATATTGGATCAAATGATGGAACCAATGAGTTTTAACAACAATACTGTTATTCGTATGTCTATGCTAATTGCTTCGGCTAGACAAAAATGATTTGCAATATATCAAAATGTATTTTATATCATTAATGCATCATGTAACCTGGTGCAAAGATGATAAAAACGATGGAGTCATCAATGCAATATTACCTAGTGTTGGATATGATCTAAGGATCGTCAACCCCCTATGGTATGATGTAGTATGATAAAATCACCAAATAATGGAATCCTCAACGGACTGTAAATACAGTGCTGTATCATGACGTCAAAAAAAAGATTTTTGAGATTTCTTTAAGATATGAGAATACATATGTATGTATGTATATGTATATTTCGGTTAATGTCCGAGTTATTGTATAGGTCTATGCTATTTGATTCAGCTAGACAAATATTGAAAGATGTTCATGAAATTCAAGAGTTTCTTGAGAAGTTACGCCAAACCAAATTATTTTGGTGCGGATTCAGATGTTGAAAAGCTGAGATGAACAACCCTTTTATAGGGGATTACGCGGAGGCGTTGAGATGTTTGTGTACAATACATTGTACGAAGGGCTAATCACCCTAAGTACGAGGAGTCCCTATAGTCTTATGACTGTTAAAGTTTAAGTTGAAAGATTACTTATAACTATGGACATATGCATAGCGTTTAAATGTTTGTGCACAATACATCGTACGAAGGGCTTAACACCCTAAGTACGGGGGTCCTTATAGTCTTATGACTGTTAAAGTTGAAGTTGAAAGATTACTTGCAACTGTGGACATAGTTCGTGGTCTCATGACCCTCAGCATGATTTGGAATCTTTTAAATTTCTGTTATTCATATCGCTTGCCAATTATTGAGCAATTGTGGAAGATTCTTGATATTCTAAAAGGTGAATGTGGTAAGGAAAGTATTCCTTAGAAAGAAGTAAGTCGTAGAATACGACACTGAATGATGAATATGTTGAATAAGTGAGAAAAGAGATTTTGAAGTGAGAAATAGATGAGTTATCAAAGAATAATGTTAAACTTTTAATAGAAAAGTTAATAATTGTAGAATGATCTTTGTGGAAAGAAAGTGGTTATAGAAACCAATGAATGAATGAAGTAGTGATGTAAAATCTACTTCAATAGAGTGAATGAATAAAAATTAATAAATAAAATTTCGAGGACGAAATTCTTAGAAGAAAGGGTGAATGTAATATCCCGAGTGTTTATGATAGCGATTCCCGAGTGTTTATGATAACGATCCTTAGAAAAGGAAATAAATTGGTTAAAAGATATATATTACTCAAAATATAATTCAGTTCAAATGAAAGTTATGAAATGAAACATAGAATTTGTTAGGTAATGAATGTAGTAGGAAATATAAAATCTATATTTAGATAAAATAATGAAAGATTTCTCTGAGTTATTTGTGTAATTTGTGTCTTCGATTCTGGGGACAGAATCTTTGTAAGTAGGGAAGATTGTAACGAATGAGTGGCTTGAGTTGTGATTCTGAGGACAGAATCCTTGTAAGGAGGGAATGATGTAACAATCCAGATTTTTATTATAATATTTAAATATTTATTGAATTATATAAATATTTAATGGATGTGTTTATTGTTGAATAAGTATTTGATTTGATGTGATTTGATTATTTATTTGTTTAATAAATAATTAATGAGTTAAGGAAAGTAATTATTTTGAAATAGTAATCTAATTTAATTTAATAATTAAGTTAGAGAATTTATAATGATTAAATAAATAATTATATTATGCAATGAATTATTATTAGAATTAATTAAATTAAGTATGAAAACTTAATTAATTAGAAGTGTGACAAATAATTATATTATAAGTGGTTATTAAAATAAATTAAAGTAGTTTTAATTTATTTTGCCAAACAAGGCTTAAATATATTAAGTCTTTAGTTTTAAATTATTTTGCCAAACAAAGCCCTATGGCTTTTGATTTTGAATTTTTAAAAATAATATATAATAAAATATATTTATAATGGATATACACTTATTATTTTGGTAACTGATAATAGTTATGGTGATTATTAAGGCCATATCAGTTTTTAGTTTACGCATAAGTGTTATCAGTTTAGTTTTACGTACAGTGTGTTTTGGCTTAAGACTAAGAAAGGAAAAAGAAAAGAAAAGTGAGAGACCAAAGAGTTTTGAGAGAAATTGTCAGAGGTCTTAGAGAGAGAAACAAGAGAAAATTATGTATTCTTCGAACTATTATCAGTGATTAAGCAAAGATTGTCTGAATAAAAAGGTATGTTTATACTCTTAACAAATATGTTTTATAGTATAATTATTTAGCCTCTGTGTTTCATGAAACTCAACTTCATTGTATATAAGTTTTACAAAGGTTGTCTGTAAACTATGTTTTACTAAATGATTATGAAATCATGTGTTCTGGTAATAACTAACATGTATATATGTATATATGTGTGGTATGCTAAATTACGTTCATAGAGAAAGAGAAATTAGTTTTTACAGTAAACATTCACGTGTGAAAGTGGTTTGTAGAAATATCAAAATTAGTATATGTTAATTGTGAAGTTATGAAATTGAAGTGTGATTATGTTAATTGGATATGAACTACAGAGAATTGTAGTTTAAAAGTAATCAAATTTGTGGTTATTAGAGATTATAGTGTTCACTGTGTTTAACAAATATCAAACATGGAGTTTTGTTTTAAAATATGATTTTCAAGGAATTTAGTTTTCTGTGATTATTGTTTAGTAATTTAAACTAGTATATGCATGTTGGGTAGTGTGTATATGTGTAATTTATATAAGTTATACATGTTAATTGGGGTTAATTGCTGTTAAAAATAAAGACAGTAGCTTTGTTCTGTTCTTCGTGGTTGGGTTCTGCAAGTTTCGGCGCCCCAGCGCCAAAATTTGAGCCCCAGCGCCAAAAATCGCGCCCCGGCGCCAAAATTCGCGCCCCAGCGCTGAAATTCGCGCCCCAGCACCAATCTCGCACCCCAGCGCCACTAGTTAGCTTAGTCCTCGGGCCCCAGCGCGGGGACAGAAGTCTGACTTGGAGAGTTTTGACCTCCTGTAGTAAAATGGCCATAACTTCCTCATACGATCTCCGATTGAGGTGATTCAAAATGATCCGGAACGAGGACGAGTAGACCTACAACTTTTGTTCTTTAAGTTTTTCAATTTGAGATCATTAGGATGGGTCAAAATGGTCATCTTTAGGACTGTTGTGTTTTCAGAGGCAATCGGAGGGTGTCGGGCATGCACATATGCATGTGTAGTGCTCCAGACCGTAAAAGATGATGTCCTAAGTTATAAAACATGAATCTTAGTAAATATAATGATGCTTAACATTAATAAATAATGTATTAGATAAGTTATAGAAGCATAGTAAGCATACACAAGAGAGGCAAATCGGGCGTGTGACGAATGAACGTCGAAACGTCGTGCCAAGTGTTAATGAACTTAAAAAGTGTTTCAATTCAATTGAAATGAATATTATAGGATATGAAATGGGTTTAAAATTAAACCAATAAGTAGTCCTAGCAAGACTTAAGCACTTGAACTTCGAGTTTGACTAAGAAGAAATATAGTGAGTCATAAGTCGAAAAGTTAACACAATCTAATTGACCATTGTGTATTTATTAATAGGAAAGATTATGAGATGTGGAGTAGAGTTTACATTACAATTGCTATGTGTTGTTATGTGACTAATAGTTGATGTGTATGATTATATAATTGTGTAGGGCACGTGAAGTGCAGATAACTGTAAGCTGTTAAGCTATTATTGGTAAACAACGATCAAGGCAAGTCTTTCGGTTCCTATTTTCTACGTGGATTTGATGAACTGTTTTAAATTACCTGATATGTTATGCATGTTGAAATCATGAAATGTTAAAGTCAATATATGACTGCATTGTTTTGGCTAAGTAATGATGATTGAGTAAGGAACTCAATCTTTATATTTGTTATGTGAATTAAAAGCATGTATGTCATGTTACTTTAATGAGATGTATGTCGAGCATGTTATTAGGTGCTTTGTGATGCATGAAAACTGTTAGACTTTGCTGGGCTGTCGAGCTCACTCTTGCAAATAACCACTTTTGCAGGTCAAGATTTTAAGGTAAAGATACGTGCTATGTGAGTTATAGAGATCTATATTCACGAAGATTACTTATGTTTTATGAGAAATGTATTTCATATTTTGAACGTAACATGTTGTTGAAATGTAAGTTGAGCTATCCAATGTATATGGATATTTAGTTATGATGTAAGACTTTGTATAGTCATTTTGTTGTAACGATTCATGATATAAGATTGAATCAAAGAGATGTAATGTAATGGTTGCGATTCAGGGCAAGAAAGAAGGAAATGTATAAAAGTTTTAAATATTCCGCAATTTTATTAAGTTTAACATCGAATAATGATGTATTATTTAAAGGTTGAATGTATGGTTAACGACCGAAGTCGGGATTTAAATTGTATAAATTTTGGGGTCGTTACAGGGCCCACCCAGGCAGCCATAGGTAGACCCACGACTACTTTGGTCTATAAATAAAGGCCCCCCTATCAGCTAAAAAGAAAAAAAAAGAAGAAAACAGAGGGAATTCCGTCCATTTCAGCTCTTAACCCCTCCTATAGTGTTCCAAATTTCAATATTCTTCTTTCTAAACACTTGTATACATATATACTACAACATATCAAATTTTAACCGGTGAAAACTGAGTTTTCAAGCTCCAAAAGCAGTCTAAAGACTTCCTTGCAGCACAATGTAAGATTTTTTCATATTTGAAGCTTTCTCTTGCTTTAATATATATATATTAGATACAAACCCGTGCTTTGCGGCGGGATTATTCATTTTGTTAATAATAAATTTATACATGCAATTAATAAATTAAAATATAATAAGAAGATGATAGATTGTTGTGCGATTATCAAATTTTAATAGCATATGTTATATAGTGTTGCATAAAAATTTTATGCGCAAATACACATCCAAGTATATAATTAATCTGATCTCTAAACCCTAGAACATTACATAACAGTTGTGTATGTGTGTGTGTGTGTGTGTATATTAATGTCTTGATAAAAATGTTTATAATGTAACCAATATGGTTAAAAATGTGTAACTCTTTCATTCTAAAGCACTAACAAATATTTAGAAAGTGTCATGCACAATGTCATCAAATTGTTATATTGATATGATTGCTAGTGGTATATTTGAAGTCTGTTACACATTACACAAACCTCACCAAGTCTCAAATATCTGACACATGTACTTGATGCATTTTGAAGATTCATGTCTCGTATACGCTTACTTGCACCAGAATTTTAACATCCAAACGACACAGAAAACAGCGAAAGAATGTCTCAGTTTCGGTCCTCAGACATGAAGGGAAAGCACATGTTACATGCGAAAATTGAAAAGCACGAGAATTAATAATTATGTTGGATCTTCATGTCAAACAAACACCATGTCCAAAAACATAGCAGTATAGCATCGTGTCATACATAACACAAAGTTATAGTTAAAGAACGAATGCATTGCCTCATTAATTTTTTTGTCAATTTTTGACAATTGTATAGGCACTCACAGTATTACCACAATGCCAAAAAAATATATTAATGATGATGAAAATAATTTACCGGATGCTAGTACTTAACAAATCATGCAAAGCCACAATCCATATAATAGAATGCAATAAATGAAGAAGTCATAAATATAAACATCGTGGGATATAGTCCCCAAAATGAAGCCATAGCCCCTCCCATTGAATGCATTGTCCCATAATCTGAAGGTTTTCATATAACTCCTTTGCACTTTCAACAGTATTTAGAATTGTAGGGCGCAAAATTTTGTTGTGCTAAGCAGGATAAAATTCATGATGCACCTCAAATAATGCAAGAAGCATGACAACAAAAATTTAACTCTGCCAAGAACTGCATACACCAAATTCATTGTCACATTACCATTGAACCATAGGTACCAGGATTATCACATTTAAACTTCTTCCAGTTTTGATCTTTTTAACAATCGTTGCAATCTTATAAATATTTACGACAGGAATCTGGACAATAGTGAGATATAAGAATTTAGACATACTTAATAGTTGATTTTAACATTGCCTAAACTATCAACCAAATAAATAATTATCTTTCCACAACTCTTTTATAGAAAATAGTATTGCCCGAGATAAAAAAAGTCTCACACTTAGCTAAAAATTCATGTGTTTGTCGGATTGAAAACTAACAGAACATAAAGGAATTTAGCTCCTATATTAAATAAAAACGAAAAGAATTAGTGTAAAACACATACGAAATGGACTTACATAGAATTTCAAATACTGTCATCCAAAAAGTAAAAGACAAACCTATTATACTCTTATTTAAAAGTTTTTCAATGGTTATACATGAATATATATACACAGACAAAAAAATGAATATACATAAACTCTACTCAATACATGTATTAACAAAATTTCGAGTTGAATGTATAATAAAAACTAAACAATTTGTAAGGAGTAGTGTTGAGAGTTTGCCGGTTTATTTTTGTCTCTGCAACTAAAATTTGGCTCGATCGAGATAACTTTGTAAATGCATATCATAGATGTACCTAAAAAGATTTAAATAGATTATAGTAAAAATTTTATGAGATATAATAATAAAATAATCAGGGTTTACACTAATAATGAGCAGCAAAAAGATAATAGCCAAAAACAGTCAAACCTTTCTATATTAAATTGTGAAAAACTTTCTGAAAAACTACTTTCTTTGTAGTATTGTATGTTTGTCCATCTTTGTCACAAATTAGTATTTTTACTCTACTCTTGCTTGTAACTCTTGATACTACTACATACAATTAGTTATGGCTAAAAATTGGACGTGATAGATACAGTCCAACATGTGAGAGAGATTGTCCCTGGCTCTTATTAATTGTCATGAAAAAGCAAACAACCAAAGAAAATTGTCTTTGTTGAAATTTTAAAGGTAATCTAATGTTTGACGGTGTTAAGACCAAGCGAGGTATGAAAACTTTATGTCCAAAATTACTGACTGAAATTACTTTTGCTTCTATCAGATATTTTCCCAATTGAGTTACTATTAATCTCGTGACATTACACAAACCAGATCACTGATCTATATTTTGGAGCAACATTACAGGAACCCCAATCTTAAGCGTTATCTTGTGGTTTGACATTCAAGAAGATGTAATGCTATTAAAAAATTATAGGGTGTAAATGCCTTCATAGCTGTTTGAGTTTTCATCAACCTTACATAGGACATCTTAGATATGGTACTTCATCACCTGGCCATAAATACATCACATATTCGTTCACCTTATTTATAGCATCAAGTGTAGGAGCAAGGTGTAGGGTTTCGGCACAGAAACGCACAGCGAAAATTAAAATTTTAAATCAATTTCCGAAACCCTAAAACAGGATCCATGCGAAAAATCAATTAATTAAGAGGTTTAGAGATTATACCGAATATGAAAACGAGAATCTGAAATCGACTGCGCCTCGAATCTCCAACGCAATACAAACCGACTGCGTCTCTACGGTATCCACACGAACGCTCCGCGAATCGTCTTACGATCTGCAGAAGAAGGAATCGCGGTACTAGCCACCAAGGATGAGGATTTTCGGAACTGTTTTCTCTAGTCTCTCTCTAAGAGCGGCTAGGGTTTTGTTTTGACGTAAAAACCTAAAGTCTGATATACATCATATATATAGCAGTCAGGAGGAATTAATCAAAACCTAATATTATTAAAATCCGAATTTATATATATCTTAATTAAGTCTTACTTAATTAATATACCTATATATAAATTATCCTATTAATTTAAATTCGTAATTTAAAATTATATCAATCATATTGACATATTTAAATCTTTACAATTTAAATTAATTTCCTTTTAATTACGTTCTTTGTGTGTGACCCTATAGGTTATTATTACGTTGGCAATAACCTTAAAATCATATTATAAAGTTATAAACAGTGAGCGGCATCTAGTAATGCATCACTGCTACCCAAGTAATAATAAGATCGATGATTCGATGCAACCTTTTCGTGACCAATGTTTCAATGTAATTTAATCCTTTTAACCTTAATATCCTAGATTAAACTCGAGTCATGAAATGTGTCATACTCTTCATAATTTAATCTGAGTTTTCTTGATCAATGAGTAGACTATATGAAACAAATCACTATTTGAGCATGGCCATGCATTTCATAGTCCTACTCAATCAAGAGGCCTATGGATATCATCTATAAAATATAGGATGGTTAAATTCCATCTAGATCACTCATATTACTCACACGATTCATAATGAACCCAATAATCACCTTTATAGTCCACCCTATTAAAGGTGACATTTGATGATATCAAAGTACATAAATTCTCGTGTAGTAATATAGCGGTTTCAGGTCGGAGGACCATTACATCATTGTCACTATGAGAATTGCTAATGACACTTCGCATAATGCTCCATATAGAATTCTCATGGTGGGTCTGTCCAGTACATTGTTCTCTAACATGTACCTATGCATTGACTTAATATCTCATATATTTATGACCAATGAGATTTGGTCATCAGTCAATCCACATACTAGTCTCAATGCATCATTGTTGTCCCATCAACAATGATACTTGACTAGGGACATTTAAGAACAATGATACTAATTGTAATTATATAATCTCATGTTCAAGTCACATACTTGAAACTATATAATTTGTATCACTATTCTAAGGAATTTTATTATGTTAACAATTATATTACGCAGTAATTAAAACCATAATAAAATTATTTATTTTTTCAATCAACAATAATATCAAATGTTAAGCAATTACATCAAATAATTGGCCTCTAGGGCATAAACTCTAACACAAGGATGGCTTGGTCTTGGAAATAAAAGTCATTCTTAAAATTTTTCAATAAATTAGGATATGTGATATCAACAATTGCTGCAAGGGAATTGATCGAATATTTGATAAGAAAATTAGGATAAATAACTGAGAGTAATGATAATAGCTCAGTAATGATAATATCATAAAGTAGTAATTTTAGGAGATAATAATTAAATTAGAAAATATAATATCAAAACAGTTTACATTACCAAAATAGTTTAGATTTGTAGTGATTTAGAGGATTATACATTTAAAATATTAATTTGGGATTAAAAAAAGTAGTGATTTTTGTAGATAATAATTAATTTAGTAATGATAATATTAGAACAGTTAACATTATTAGAACAGTTTAGATGTATAGTGATTTAAGGGATTATAAAATCAAAATAATAATGTAGGATTAAAAAGTAATGATTTTAGAAGATAATAATTATGTTGTGATAATATAAAAATTGTTTAGATTGAAAAAGTAGTGATTTAGTGGATTATAAAATCAACATAATAACTTATGATTTGTATTATTTGTTATTTTAATTTTGTTTTAAATATTTTGAATTGTATAATATTATTTTGTAATATAATTATAAATGGTATAATATTATGTTGTAATATAATTAAATTAGTAATGATAATATCTACACAATTTAGATAAGTAGTGATTTTATTATATATGTGTATTATAATATTAATTATACCATATATATATATATATATATATATATATATATATGATATAATGTATGGTATAATTATGAATGTTATAATATTAGAAAAGTAATTATTTTAGGATATAATAATTATGTTTTAACATAATTAAATTAGTAACAGTTTAGAAAAGTAGTGAATTTTAGGGTTTATAAAATAAATATATTAGTGCAGGATTATATATATGTATGATAATGTATGGTATAAGATTATAAATGGTATATAATACTGTAAAATTCTAAAAAATAGATTTATTGGGTTGTCACTGTTAGTAATGTTGAAACTTATATATATGCATGGTATAATATTATAAAAGGTATAATATTATAAAATTTAAAAATCAGTGTAATTATGTAATAGTTGACATTACCAAAACAGTTTAGATTTATAGTGATTTAATAGATTATAAATTCAAAATATTAATTTAGGATTAAAAAAATAGTATTTTAAGATATAATAATTAAATTAGAAAGGATAATATCAGAAAAGTTGACATTATCAAAACAGTTTAGATTTGCAGTGATTTAGGGGATTATAAAATAAAAATATTAATTTGGGATTAAAAAATAGTAATTTCAGGATATAATAATTAAATTAAAAAGGATAATATCAAAACAGTTGACATTACCAAAACAGTTTAGATTTGTAGTGATTTAGTGGATTATAAATTCAAAATATTAATCTTTCAAAATTAATATGAAAATATAATGAAAAATCTGAACCTTAATGGTTCATAATATGGAATTATTTAATTGGTATATTAAAATAAATATGAAAATATCGAAATTTTAATTGAGCCTAAGCTTACTTTCAAACTGCCCGATTCAATTTGCAATTGGTCTAATTAATTAATAGATCATATTTTATGATTTAAGAAGCGGTCAATGAAATGGTAATGAGTTGTCTATCCGAGTTGTTAAAAAAGATTAATTTTTTATTCATTTCGTTCCATATTAAAAGTTCCAATTATTTAGAGAAATTCTGTTTAAATCATTTTCTTAAGAACCATGACTTCTTTATTGGAATAAATCAATTTGTAATAAGTTGATTGAATGTTATATTCCATAAAAATTATAAAAAGTTGTCGATTACTTTGTTGATTGAATCCTTCACGGATTTATTTTTTAAGTAGCATAATTCAATTGGATGAAAAAATGTTGGTCGCGTAATTGGCACAAAGAATAAAATAATAAATATGAAAATATTTTAAAATGTTGATTTTTAGTACTTCCAATAATTGATGGAGTTGGTTAGAAAATAAGTTTTTAAAAGATTTATTATCTTTCATATATCTAACAAATATTATTTTCATAAATCTTGGGATGAGTTTTATATTATTTAAGTATTCCATAATTTATTAATTGATTGAGTTTTCCATAAATTGGTTAAGCAAATAAATTTTCATATCTTTAGAATCAATTAGCGTGATTCAAATAATTGAAAGAATTTTTGGAAGCTAATAGATTGAAGTTTTAAAATGAATATGAAAATAATTTTTAATTGCATGGAACTATGAAAGTAATTAATTAATCATAGAATAAATTTATTAGGCACATGAAAAATAGGTAAAATAAATAAAAATTTAATATTTAAGGAAATTTACTTTTCAAATAATTAAAACTAATTTTTCATAAAAAGCAAATTAGCACTATCGTGTTTAAATTAATTCAATCTGGTTGTTGCCTAAAAGAGTTATCTAATTAATGGATCCTAAAATAATGTGGCTGTTGATAATATCCATAAAATAAGGTGATCAGTATATAATATCTTAAGTAATTGTCAAGGGTATTTTTGTCAAAGGCAATAAGAAACATTAATTAAGATGGACGTGTGTTAAATTTATAGAAGGACATGTGTCAATATATTGTGCTATGTACTGTAATTTAGTATATAATATATATATATATAGGAAAATGATCCATAACAAGTATTTATTATGAATAAAAAATTGGCAAATATCATCATAACCATCCATGCTAATAATCGAGGGCAGAGATTAAAAATAGTACATAGCCGTCCGCCAGACGAAACAGCGGAAGCTGAAAAAAAAATATTCCGTCGATTTTGCCCTCCATCCGCCAGTTGAACTAGCGGAACAAAGAAAATATCAGCTCTGTTTCTTTGTTTTGCTAGTTCCCCCAATTCCACAGTTCCAATTCCTCGTACGCTTTCTTTGTTTTGCTAGTCCCCCAATTCCTCGTATGCTTTCTTTGTTTTGCTAAACCCTCCCTCGATTCCTCTGTGAAACCTCCTGCTAGTACGATTCCCTAAACCAACTGTGATTTCGTCCTCAGTCAAACCCTCATGCTGCGATAGTTGAACGATTCCTGTGTGATTCCTCTGTACAATTTCGATCGATTCCTCTGAGCCCTTGGTCAAAACTTGCTGCGATTTCGAGCGATTCCTCTGTCAAATCGTCAAAACCCGAAGTGCGATTGATCAGGTATTTTTGCTTTTGAAGATGCAAGTGCATTGACACTTTGGTGATATGTTGATATGTATTAGATAAAATGTTAGGCAACTGAAATGATAAAATAACTAGTATTTAACTGCATACATTATGATGAATGTGTGAAAAATTAACAGAGAATGAGAAAATTTTTGCACTTGATATAATATGTGATTAGTAAAATTTTGCACTTGATATACTGAAAGAAAAATTTGTGGTCTAAATAGGTACCTGATTTTGGTGGATGGATGGATGGAGTGTTCTTTGGATAATTTTTTTATTGAAAAATCAGAAACTCATAGAAGTATAAATTTAGAAACTATGAACCGTTAGTGAATAGTAATTTGGGGGATTACATGCTGTTCAGAGAAGGAGGAAGAGTTTCATTGGCTAATGAAGTGAGTAATTATATCCTAATTACAGACCTTAAGGTATCTGGTTCTGTTAGGACTCTGTTTTGTGGTTTATTACGTACATTATTCTTTGTTTTTATCAATGTCCTAGAAATCATCATAGTTTAGTGAAGTGGGCTAAAGAATTTTTCATCAATGGTTTTCGAGTAGTTCTGTCAGCATCTTGTCTCGGCTCTTGTTTAATCATTTCTCTGCATTTTCCAAGCAACATTACATTTCGGCATATATGCATAGTTAGGTTTCATGATTGTCACTGAAATTAGGTGCTCTTCTATTCTTGATATGGTAGACCTAGTGATGGTAATTAACAGTTTATTTTGATCTGGAGCTTTTGAAGCAATCCATGTTTTTTTTTGGGGGGGGGGGGGTGGGGTGGGGAGGTGGGGTTTGGTGTTGTGGGGGTAGTGAAAGTAAAATTCTATGTCCGCCCAATCCACTATGTTTGCTCCAGGAGGTACAATATTATCGAGTAAAAAGGCTGCAAACTTTCCTACTCCTTTAAATTGAAGCAAAGTATGGCATTATACAAGGGTGATTTCATGGGCATTTGTTTAAACTATTATCTTTAAGGAAGTATTTCTAGCTTCCTCTAAGTCTGTCCTAACCCTCTTTTACACCGGAATCCTTGGGAGTATTTCCAGGTCATTAACTATTTATTAGTTTCATATCCCCCCCCCCCAACTTGTTTAAAGTCAAAATGTTTATCTCAGGTACTCGCCACTACACAATGTCAGGAGACCATGGGAAAATTCATCTGATCAGGCTTCTCAGTACCCACCTACCTTGCTAATGACGGCTGATCATGATGACAGAGTTGTGCCACTACACTCATTGAAATTCTTGGCGGTGTGTATTTTATAGTTGAAATCAAGAATATTACTTGTGTGTTATTGCTTATTTAATTTCTTATGAGTCAGAAGGTAGAATAATTTATAAATTCTTGCTTGGTTTTTGTCAGTGGGGACTAACTCTTAGGTAAAGACTCCTTATAACCCTTTTGACCTGAAATTGAAGCTAGAGAATTTCAAAATTTGCGGACCCAATTTAATATCAGTGAGATATTGTAATTGTTCATTGGGACATAAATTTGAAACTGTCTAGTCTCATTTTTTAAAGTATGTGCCAATATCTTTATCAACTCTTTCTGCTTAATAGTCGGAATCTATATTTTGTCGATATGGCATCATGTTCGTCATATGGAGTCGATGTCTATAAGGTTTCTCAGTGTCTAATTGTAGCTGTAATATTTTAGGAGATGAAAAATTGTATATAAAAGTTCCGAGTATAGAGAAAAAAGTGGGAGTGAAGTGTAAAACTAAGATTTGCAAGCAAACCCAAAAATAGTTAGTAGGGTAAAAATTGATAGTTTCACACGGAAAGTACGACAGATCAAAAGAAATATATATATAATTCGAAACTTGTTTTCAAATTTTGGAATTTCTTAATTTTTGGAAAGCCTCAAAGTCAACATTGTTTGAGTTGTGGATGGATGTGGACCTTATGAAGCAGTTTCCACAATTATTGTTCTAATTCTCTTTCTTATTCTTAATATCATGCAGGTGGCACAAAATTCCTGGGAGCATGGGCAATAAACAGGGACCACCGTATAATTTGTATTTGTATTTGGCTGTTGTTGGAGGGTGATTATTTGGGTCTAGCCATGGTGCAGCCCAATCTATTTAATGGTCCGGATCTGGTTATGGTCTATATGTATTTATTATCATAGTGGTAGAGTTCTTATTAAAATAGGATTGTATTCCCTTATTTGGAGGGATAAGGAATCATTTTCCTAGTTGGATGCAGGTGGAGGTTACTTCTATATATATGGCTACAAGCTAGGGTTTAGGGGGGGACAAGAACACAAATATACAATTTGTACTCTCAACATTATTATAGTGGATTACTCTCTCTCCGTGGTTTTTTTCCAATTGGGTTTTCACGTAAATCTTGTGTTCATATTTTATATTTATTTATTTATGTTTATGTGAGTGTATTTCATGAGTTTGATTTCACAACAATTACTCCATCAACCGTTGGCGCTATTTTGGCCTGTCTTTTTGGGTGATTTCGTCAGGCGTACAAAATCAGGCGTTAACATTGGCGCCGTCTGTGGGAAGCAAGACACTTGTTCTAGTGTCGATTTAAAATCACTGATTCACTTAAGGAGATAAGTGATTCTTTTTTATTAAAATAAATATATACGTGTACGTGTGTATATATGTATTATATCAATAGCAATTGAAGCATGATCGTAATTGATTATTGATACAATTTTACATATTCTCTAACTTATATTATGCATGTAGTGATAGTATTCACATGATGTATGTAAAATCTAAACATTAACACTTTGGTCCAGGTGATGATAAATTGGTGTTGAGTCACCGCACCAGTAACGAATTCAGCCAGCGCAAAGATAAAAGTTTAAACTTTTATATCATTGAAGTGCTTTAAAGGCGGCTTCGGTTTCATCATCAACCACAGACTGAAGAAAATTTGGATGATAAAAATCCCGAGGATATAAATCCAGCGGATATAAATTCCGAGGATAAAAATTTCGAGGAGACTTTTTGTATACTCTCTTATTTTAAGTTCCTTGTAAATAAGAGACTGGGGGCAATGTTGGACTGTGATTATTTGGATAGTGAGAGAGTCCTTATTAAAGTAAGATTGCATTTTCTTATTTGGTGGGATAAGGAGGTTTAATTTGGGAAGGAATCTATTAGCCATTAATTGCAGTTATAAGGTGATTCTGAAAAGAACTCCTACTCCTATCTATAAATACATCAATATGCAAGCGATTGAAGGAGGAAGGACGCAAGAGATACAACACAAATACACAACTTGTACTCTCAATATTATTATAGTGGATTACTCTCTCTCCGTGGTTTTTCTCCAATTGAGTTTCCACGTAATTCTTGTGTCTTGTGTCTTGTGTTCATATTTTATATTTATTTATTTACGTTTATGTGAGTGTGTTTCGTGAGTTTGATTTCACAACAATTACTCCATCAACCGTTGGCGCTATTTTGGCCTGCTGTTTTGGTGATTTCGTCAGGCGTACAAAATCGGGCGTTAACATTGGCGCCGTCTGTGGGAACCAAGACACTTGTTCTAGTGTCGAATTAAAATCACCAATTCATCAAGAAGGAGAGCCAACACATAAAGCTAAGTTATTCTCTTTTATCAAATTTACAAAATATATGTGCAATATGCGTTGAGCCTCTTATTAGTAATTTGTGTATGCTAATTAAAATTTTAGCATCACTTTACACGTATACCTATTATGTATGCTAATTCATATATGATGGACATCCTGAGCAACATGATTATAAAGTTCTCTTTTATGCCTAATAAGTATTAACGTGCACTGATGCCTTGTATACTTATATGCCTAGGGTCATACTCAGGTAATTTAAAAGGAATGGGTGTTGCAGCCGGTTTACTAATTAAACCCACAGAAGCAGAGCCCACCCACTTCTCACTCATTTAACCAGATGCACTGCTGCTAAAGTTCTAAAAGGTTACCACATGATTCGTGTGGGCCCGTTGTCATGAGCCAGCAGCAACAACAACGATCCACATCATATATCAACTGACATTCAGAATAATAAACCGGGCAAGCTTCGGCACTCGGATCTAACTTGATCATGACCACTAACCGGCTTGCATGACCGTGATGATTTTCCCCTCAACCTCAGCTATCTATTCAGGGGTCTCATGTTCGTGCTTTTACTATCCATATTGACAGTTTATTCGGGGCTCCCATCGGCAACATTGTGTGTGTAGGGAGTAAAGGGTAACGTAATTTTTCTTGGCTTCGGTATTTATTCATTGCTTCGGCTCTTACCATTAGTTTGCACATTCGAGTTGTGAGCTGCAAAATAAAAAGTTTCTACGATAAAGTTCGTGGAAATTTGGCTCGTGTCCATATCCAAATCACAACGGTATCACATCGACGGGTTCCTGAACTACACCTCAACGTTCAGGCATCTCTTCGGATTTCAAGTATTCCTCTCTGGAGAAGGCGGTTTGACTTGGGCACATCAGGAAATCAATTTTTCCCATTTATCAAGATCATTTATTTGAACTTACTTTAGGATGTGCTGGACGGATTCCGGCCTCGGCCTTAATAGCTTGGAATTATCTTCGGCATCACAAATTGAGCAACTTTGGACTCCAATTTCGACACTAAAATCAGAATTAGAGTTCAGATTTTAGCACAATTCAACAGTCCGAGTTGTTCACTTATAACACTTCGGGCAACAGCAACCCACTTTGAATAATTGCAGTTTACTTCAGATTATATCTCATCGGCTTCATCATGTCTATACTTGGGGGTAAAAGGTCGGATGACGGTATAAGGTCGGGTAAACTCCTTCGAGACGGACCAACGTCCTCCCGAACGGATTACTTCCTTCGGGACGGATATTATGGCAGCATAAGGTCGGAGGGGTTATAAGGTCGAATGGCGGTATAAGGAAGGACAACATCCTTCGGGACGGACCATCGTTCTCCCGAACGGATCACATCCTTCGGGACGGATATTATGGCGGCATAAGGTTGGAGGGGTTATAAGGTCGGATGGCGGTATAAGGTCGGGTAAACTCCTTCGGGACGGACCATTGATCTCCCGAAAGGATGAACATTCTACGAATATTATGGCGGCATAAGGTTGCAGGGGTTATAAGGTCGGACAAACGTCCTTCGGGAAGGCTTTGATCTCCCGAAAGGATGAACATTCTACGAATATTATGGCGGCATAAGGTTGCAGGGGTTATAAGGTCGGATAAACGTCCTTCGGGAAGGCTTTGATCTCCCAAAAGGATGAATATTCTACGGATATTATGGCGGCATAAGGTTGCAGGGGTTATAAGGTCGGACAAACGTCCTTCGGGAAGGCTTTGATCTCCCGAAAGGATGAACATCCAACGGATCACATCCTCTGAGACGGACCGACATCCTCTCCAACGGATCACATCCCGAGATAGACCGACATCCTCTCCAAAGGATCACATCATCGGTTCTTCGGAACGGATACGTTTAGTTCTTCGGAACGAACTTTGTAATTGGTGTTCGGTTGGATGGTTCGGTAGTGATAAGGTTGGTTCGGTCGTGATAAGGTTGGTTCTGTATATATATTCGGTTGTGGTAAGGTTGGTTCGGTTGTGATAAGGTTGGTTCTCTATATATTTTGATATGTTCGGTGGATTATTTATCTGTCTTTGGTAGTGATAAGGTTGGTTCGGTTGTGATAAGGTTCGTTCTCTATATATTTGGGTGTGTTCGGTGGATTATTTATCTGTCTTCGGTAGTGTTAAGGTTGGTTCGGTTGTGATAAGGTTGGTTCGGTTGTGATAAGGTTGGTTCTCTATATATTCGGTTGTGATAAGGTTGGTTAAGGTTGGTTCGGTTGTGATAAGGTTGGTTTTTTATATATTTGGTAGTGATAAGGTTGGTTCGGTTGTGATAAGGTTCGTTCTCTATATATTTGGGTGTGTTCGGTGGATTATTTATCTGTCTTCGGTAGTGTTAAGGTTGGTTCGGTTGTGATAAGGTTGGTTCGGTTGTGATAAGGTTGGTTCTCTATATATTTTGATATGTTCGGTGGATTATTTATCTGTCTTTGGTAGTGAGAAGGTTGGTTCGGTTGTGATAAGGTTCGTTCTCTATATATTTGGGTGTGTTCGGTGGATTATTTATCTGTCTTCGGTAGTGTTAAGGTTGGTTCGGTTGTGATAAGGTTGGTTCGGTTGTGATAAGGTTGGTTCTCAATATATATTCGGTTGGGATAAGGTTGGTTCTTTATATCTTCTGTAGGGGTAAGGTTGGTTCGGTTGGTATAAGGTTGGTTCTTTATATCTTCGGTAGTAATAAATTGTTTATCTATCTTATGAGTGAACAAGAGGAGTGGGGCAGCGATATTGGGAGCCGACAATTTTAGTTCGGCACATGGAGTTCAGGTGTGATATATTTTGTCTTCGGCAAATATGGTCGCTTTATTGGGATAAATTTGTATACTCTCTCATTTATAAGTTCCTTATAAATAAGAGACTGGGGGGCAATGTTGGAGGGTAATTATTTGGGTCTAGCCATGGTGCAGCCCAATCTATTTAATGGTCCGGATCTGGTTATGGCCTATATGTATTTATTATCATAGTGGGAGAGTTCTTATTAAAATAGGATTGTATTCCCTTATTTGGAGGGATAAGGAATCCTTTTCCTAGTTGGATGCAGGTGGAGGTTACTTCTATATATATGGCTACAAGCTAGGGTTTAGGGGGGGACAAGAACACAAATATACAATTTGTACTCTCAACATTATTATAGTGGATTACTCTCTCTCTCTCCGTGGTTTTTTCCCAATTGGGTTTCCACGTAAATCTTGTGTTCATATTTTATATTTATTTATTTATGTTTATGTGAGTGTATTTCATGAGTTTGATTTCACAACAATTACTCCATCAACCGTTGGCGCTATTTTGGCCTGTCTTTTTGGGTGATTTCGTCAGGCGTACAAAATCAGGCGTTAACAGCTGTCATTTGTTGTTCTGATCAATGTTATGGTATGATAAATGAGGAGCACACCAGAAAAATTTGTAGGGCTTCTCTGTGAAAAGAAAAAGCTTTTAATACTTGCAGTGTGTAAGTTTATCTTGCTTATAAAATTTTGGGCGGAGCAACCCAGACCACTTTAGTTCTAAATTTTGAATTATTACTTATTTGTTCTAGCATCAGAACAAATGTTAAAGTCTGAGATTCAATGCCTTATTTATTCGACAGATTGTCTTGCCTTGCCTTGGACATTGCCTTATTTATTCAACAGATTGCCTTGGGCTTAATATTCAATGCCTTATTTATTCAACAGATTGTCGTGCCCCTTACAGATTGCCTTAAGCTTAATATTCAACAGTAATAGTTGGAGTGAAAACCAATGGGTTTATAAGATATGAGACTTGGGGTCAAATCTGTCTAAAAATTATTTTTATGCGTCCGCTAGTTCAATTAGCGGATGACGAATTTTTATATTTAATCTCCGCTTTTAATTTATGTAATGTGAAGTGAAGATGTTATTTGTTCAATTTTCATCCGTAGCAAATACTTGTTATGGATTATTTTCCATATATATATATATATATATATATATATATATATATATATATATATATATATATATATATATATTTACCGATTAGTTGTGCCTGAATTGCTAATATGAGGCCTTTTACTATTTTATTATATATATAATCATATATATTTATATTTACCCGTTTGGCCTATATTGCTAATCTGTGAATTGCTAATATGTGGCCTTTTACTATTTTATTATATATTTAATCATATATATTTATATTTACCCGTTTGGCCTAGATTGTTAATTTGTGGCATTTTACTGCTATATATATATATATATATATATATATATATATATATATATATATATATATATATATATATATATATACTACGATTAAATATCAGTTTTAACTGTCAATTCAATACAAATCTATAATATTTAAATCTGTGGACCAGATTTATCTAAATTTAATCATATCTAACTTTTAACCGGTTCAAAAGTTGTAAAACTGGAATCGTTGAACTAGAATAACTAAGATCTATATAAATCTAGTTTTCTTTCTACTTTATTAAATATTAAACAACCACATGACCCTATGTCTGTATTTAGAGAGAACGGGAAGCTTGGCTACGCGCAGACAAGAATTTAACTGATGAATCCTTTGTTTTGCATCATTTAGATTAAATATCTGTTTTATTTCAGTATCCACATTATGAAGGCTATTCATATAAATATTATATGAGCCTAGGAGCCACGAGATTTAAGATCCAGCTAACAGATCTAAATCTTGTTACCATGATAGATCCTTTTCAGTTTTACAATTAGCTTGTAAATCATATTTGTGATGTTTGGGTCACTTAGATAATTTTCATGACCATAAGGAGCCCGAAACTTGTATGTATATTATTTTGTCAAAAATACTTCGCATATCGAGAATAAAATCAAAATAAGCCGAATACGGAATAAAATGGAAGTATCAAAGGTCTCAATTAATATGTGAGCATAAGGGTTTGAAAACATGTTTTCAAAACATCATTTCTATATATATTGCTTAAAATTGAACTTTTATACAAATCAAACTTTTTATATATAAGTGCAAACGAGACATAATACTACTTCCAAAATAAAGCACTTAGACCTAATTAACACACACTTCAAATAAATTAAGAAATTGAAAAGATGTGATAACCGTGATTTCACAAAAGTCGAGGGTGTCTAACACCTTCCCCCCGCTTAATCGAGACCCCGAACTCTATGAATTTCGATTTCCTATGCCTGCTAAACAGAATCCAATAATTGGGCCTTTTACAAAACTTTCCAAACTCGATTGAATTGGTACAACCATTTCACTACTACCAACTGACGACTAATCGTCAACATTTTGTGTCGGATTCTTTTTTCAAACTTGCCTTTCAAATAAAATTCAAGACATATAGAGAACATAAATGGTAAGAAAGACTAAAAGAAGAATTCCAAGAAAGAAAACTTTTCCGACGTCGACAACTAATAGTCACAAGCTCAAATTTAATAACAAACAAGACACTTGGGTTTAATAATCTTATCCCAAGTGTAATCCTTGCAAACAAACATAGCCTAAGTTTTCAAAATAAAATTAAGCATAATGCAAGGACATTCATGTTAATGGGGGATACGTCAAACTAAAGCACAACATACAACAAAAAGATCAAGCATACTCCTTCAGTCATTTGACATGGGCAACTTGGTCTAGAAGACGATTCCTAAAAAGTATACCATATATTTCAAAAATGGAGGCAACCATATAAGAGATGTGGAACAGGAAATGCCCCTTCCAAATAGTAAGTTCCTGAAGTAATATTTACTCACAATGTAGTAAGGTAAACGAAAGCGCCAACAAAGGATATGCACACAGAGAAAGCCGCAAAGCATCATACCCTTCTTGCTATCACAAAACCAACATAACTATACATGCATTCGGCAAAAAGATGAAAGTAGTTTAATAGTCCAGAGCAGCTACTCGATTCCTCCACTGAAGCTCCATGAAAACCAAGTTATCCATAGCATCTTGAACATTGGCCTCGTATGCTGCTCCTAAAGCCTCGATGTTTGTTACTTTATAATGCTGAGCAGCAGCATCCTTCTGCAACACTTCAGCTTCAGCAATGAGATTGACGATATCGGCATCTATGGCTTCATTCCTGACCTCGAGCCTAACTATCTTGGTCATATTTTGTTCTTTTTCTTGCTCCAATTTCACCAGGTTCTCTTCAACTTGACGATATTTGTCCAATAAACTCTTCAACTCCTCTTTCTCCTTGGACCTGGCAATAGGAAACAGCAGGCCTCGGGTCACTTGTTTGTGAAGCTCAGAGGCTCTACTGGTTAGAGTTGGCAACTCCCAACAAAGGGATAAGAAGCCCTGATGTAAGCTCGGAGGAATCCTTCTACAAGCCAGCAAAGCAGTCAATACTTTATTAAACTCTTGATACTTTGACTCCTCGGCAAGGTCTAGAAGGTGTCCAGACAAATAGTTCTTGAGCACCTGCTCATAGTTCTGAATGGTCTGTTGATCAAGCTGAACTTGAGGAGGAAGGGTCTTCAATTCATTGAACTTGTTTCTTTGAATCAGGTCCGCCAACTGCTTGAAAAACCCAACTGTCTCAGCAGAGAGTGACCTGGGCGTTCGATGGGAGAAGCTTGGAGAATCAATTAAGGAAGGATTTTGCATGGTCCGGGTGCATCTCGTAATATGAGGAACATCCTGCATCACAAAAAGAACATACAAAGAGAAGTCGATGGCAGACTTGAGGAACACGAGAACAGTATTAAAGCATTGAACTAGATTACCTCGGAGACATTGGGATTTTTCTGGGAGGCACTTTTGAGAATACAATCATAGCTACGACTAGCTTCTTCTTGCATTGCAAAAGGAACCTGGGTAGACTTCTCAACCCCCTCATCACTAGTAGCAAATATAAATTCTGGCTTTGAACCCGAGGATCCATCATAATGATAAGACCTTTCAGAACGAGTACCATATGATCTTGAGGACTCCGAGCTCAATTCAACATACTCAGTCTTAACAGGCTGACTAGAAGTAAGATAGAAAGAGATCTCAGTCTCGAAGCTACGATGTTCCAATCATGACTCTTCAAGTTTCATAAATGTAGTTATATGATGCTAAATGGGCCTACTTACTAGATGTAGTGCTCCACTCTATTAGTCAAAATAAAACATATTTTACCCTTCATGAAGAAAAGTGGAGCGCATCCAACTCACAATTTAAAAAAGAGAAGAATTTGTTATTTAATCAAGTAAATAGTAGCAGTCAAAATAAGATGGAAAATGTTGAAGTAATTTTCTCTTTAAAGCAAAAATGTATATCAAAACATGAAGTCACTTATTCTGGAAAATACAGGCATTTTAAAGTATAGCGTTTTCTGTTTCCAGATTCTATTTTGTAGTATAATTTCAGAGTTTTCTATTTTAAAGTATAGTATACTTTGCCTAGCCAATTTTCTCATCTTTAGTTTCCAGATATTTTTTCCAAATCAAATGTTTACTTATCATCATAATTTTTTATAAAATTAAAACTTAAAAATATTTAACTTACTTTCCTTTCATTAAATTATTTTCAATTTTATTTTTAAAATTTGTAAATATTTAATTCTAATTTTTTATCTTTAAAACTTTACAGTTGACCCTAGTAACATATTCTTATTTCAGTAATATTGGTCCAAGTTGAATGGACTCAGATGGAGTAGTTGGACATGGGTACCTTGACGAGTCCGACATAAGTACTCCTCAATTTGACAATTATTTACACTAAAATGACTCGTAACCTTGTCCGAGGACACGAGTACTTCAGGAAAAAGTGAGTCGTCCATGCAATATAGGTACTGGTTCCTAAAACTAAAGATGTAAAAAACTGGCCAAACATAATATTGTGAAAATTAAACACACAGAATTACAAATTCTGTCCAAACAAGGCCTTGGCATTTTAGGGTACAGGAAACCTTTCCGGGCTCCTTAAACTCTTTTGTCCTTAAAAGGACATCTCTGTGTCCTTGTTTACCCTATTTTGGCACTGATGAGAAATTTATTCCAAATAAAAAAAACAATAAAAAGTATTCATATAAATGCTTTGGTAAAATTTTAATTGACCATGAATTCACAGATGAATTTGCACCATTGTTTTCTTTTAAATGCCACTTCCGGAAAAACATTGTTATCCATGGCAAAACTACCAACTACAAAAATAAGAATCTAGTAGTAAAGGACAAGAAAATGAGAAAATAAATGAACTAAGGTACAAACTATCTTACTTGGTAAACTCCTCCAAGTCGTCCAAAGCTCGTCTCAGTGCATAAAGAATCAATTTCTTCACCTGTTTCAGGAACAAAATCCCAATGCAGTGGTAGCAAAAGCAAACATTTTAGATACAGAAGAATGCTAAACTAAAAATAGATAGAAAAGAAGTAAATGGACACACAGTATAGAAATCTTATAAGACGAGATGGGGTAAATATGCTATAGTATAAAGCCGAAGAAGAAAGGACACTAAAGAGAAAAGCCAGATTTTAAACCTCTAGCTTGTCTTCCTTGGCCCTGTGCTTTTGGGGAAGGGCACGTATTTCCTCAGTAAATCGGATGCACTCATTAACATTTTCAGGAGAGACGAAGCCCGTTGAAACCTTTATACAAGACTGTAAATAATGCAAACAGTTCAAAAATTATGTATAGAAGAATTAAGCATTGAGCATACAACTTAAATATTTAGAGGATTTAACTGTAAAATTTTTCTTAATAATTTGTTCATGTTATCGGAATAACTCAGCAACCTAAGAAGAGATTATAAGCCTTCATTAAACGAGGTGTATGACTTTGTTTTTAGGACTACACCGATAAGCCTAGCAAATTTGCAAGCCACTCCAGCTCCTAATTTTATTGTTCAATGAATGGTAGATTGAATGGTACAGCTAAAAACAGACAGCATTCTATCTTTAACCTCTCAAGGGGATAAAAGATAAGATGCCAAATTACCAAAAATTTCAATCTAATGGAACATAAGATCAAAGCTCATGCCGAGTCGAAATTTAATTCAATGACGAGCAGGAAATTCTTAGCATGCCAAAAAGACAAGGACAAATCAAGAACAGTGTTGGACCCACTTGAGAATTGGGATATCACAGTTGTTATTTTTAATTATAATAAGTAAAATACATCGTGTTGCATAAATGTTATGCAAGGCCAAACACTTTACAAGGGAAAGTAAAGTTCATGATCATACTTATAAACCACAAAGAATTCCATGAGTAAACTACTTACCTTTAAATTTCTAACTTGACAAGGACAGCCAGCAGGTATAAAAACTGCATCTCCTAGTTTTTGCATAAATGTCCATGGCTCAATTCCTGACATGAAAACATAAAATTATGATAAAATCTAGCATTACATACATCTATGTATATCTATATTAAAAATAAAATAATATACCATATTCCTCCTTGAGCCTCCTTTTATGCCCAGTGCTCAAGTAAAATGTTTGATCATGAATAGGGTGTGTTACCTGTAACATCAATCGGCTTAATTATTTTTTTGATTAGGAAGAACATCAAAAGCCTTATCAAAAAGTAAATGACGAAATGTACAAAAATTGGGCTATTTCTCGAGTCCTTGACATTAGATTTATAATGTACAAGATAATACTAGATCACATGACATCCAACACGTTGATCTAAGAAGTTATGCATTTCACCTTCAATTATGCCTGGTTCAATAGCATATTTATTTATTAGGTTTTTGTTCATAAAGAAGAGGACTTTATTAAGGAAACAAAAGAATACAGAAGGAAGACAGTTAATCCACCAAGCCATACATCATATGTAATGGGAAAAAAATCCTACTACAAATCTGCCCTCCAATCCCTATGCAAATTTGCACTAGGGATCCCTTTAAGTGTTCGCTTTGCTGAAGCCCGTGAAGACTCAAAAAGCGGACCTTATTGTATAACAAATGAAGTGCCAAGGATAGTCCACCAAGGATATGTGCTTTCCTCCCATCCAAATACCCCAAAGAATTGCAAAACATCCACAGTTCCACACCAAAATAAATTCTACCCAACTTTCTGCCCCCAAAAGTCCGTAGAAGAAGCTCCTTCACCAATTCAGAATGAACCCAGCACACAGTTATGACACCAAATCGGCAATCCGCCAAGCAATAGGAAAATGAATGAATAAGTGGGAAGAAGACTCACAGGTATGCCAATATGCAATAACATACATATGGAGAAAATGCCTGGTCTACGCCACTGAAGCAAATCGTTAGCATTGAGCTTGCCAAGCAGCAAAGACAACAAAATCCTTGATTTTCGAAGGAGCCTTCTCCTTCAAAATATAAGACTCTAAAGGAAAAGAACACAATGGATGTCTACCAAAAAAGTGGGAATAGAAGGACTTGCAAGATAAAATTAAAAATCCCCAATTGCTCAAGGAACCAAACTCGAAATTAAAAATAGACGCAAGAGAGAAAGAGGCAAGAAAAAGTAGAAGAATAGACAAAATGAAAGACAAAAGAGACGAAATGAAAGATAAAATAGGTGAGGGAAAGCTTCAAGCAAGACAACAGCTCCCCCCACCCCCCAAAAAAAAAACAGATGAGACTCCCACTCCTAATAGAAAGCACTCCAAGGAAGGAAAGTAGGATAACCTTGAAAACTAAATTTCACTTCTGTGGGATATATGAACCGAATTGAGTTTTAGAATTACTAGAGCTTAATATATATGATTTTACTTGTTAAATCATGGATTCATTTTACTTTACTCATACTCTTCTGCTATGAATGCTTTTCATGACTTGCAGTCCCAGATATAAATAAGGGGAGCTGCTCCTTTTTAAATATTTTGTTTTGCTTTTCTTTTTATTTTTTATTTTTTATTTTTCTTTTGCATTTGTTTCTCTTTAAACTGGACACGTGGACTTCTCCCCCACCCCCACACCCTTCACTCCCACTGATATTGGTACCATCCTCCCTATTATACTAATTATGTCTTAAACACTTTCTATTCCAAGACATGATTAGAGACTCGACATTAGAGATGATGCATTTCAAAGTGAGATACAAGGAAACTAGGAGAGAAAGCAAGGAGAGAGATTGAAGATATCTTGTGTCGGATATGATAAATTATACTCCCTTTGTTTTAAATTGATCTTTTGAAAGTCAATTTGTTTATTTTTTTAACTCAAAATTGATCAGATTCATTAAAAATTATGAAACAATATATTTTATAATTAGTAGTGCTTTTATAGTTGATAATATTCATGTATAGAATTTATGTCAATTTAGAGTTTTAAAATGTCATAAGTTGACTTTAAAAAGTCAAAATAATGATCTTATATTTTGGAATAGAGGGAGTAATTCAAAAGGGCACATCAAACAAAGCATACCTGGTCCACTGGAGAACAATATATATGCCTAAATTCTTTGAAATGTTTTCTAAGATATTCTTCCAATTTAGGTTTATCCTCCCTGCGGAAGATATCCCAAAGGGCACCTCCCTCTGTATCTTCAATTCCGTCATTGTTACCATCGTGCTGCTCCTCCATTAGATTCACAGTCTGGTTATTTCCATAAATTTCCCTTTGATTCTGGGCAAAGTGCTTTTTTTTTAACTTCTTGATCTTGGCAAGCTTTAAAGGTGCAAGCGTCATTGCTTCAACGTGTGTCAACACATTCACCTGTGACAGAACACAGTTCTTATAAGAGATGAGAATTACAGGAAATGTATTAGTAAAAAAGGAAAGAATTTGACTACAGATTGCAGAACGTTAAAAAAATTATAAGCACGTTAAAAAATTTATAAGCAATTCAAGCTGAAAATTTTTACAGGGTGCGGGGAGCGGATGGAGCATATACCCCTACAGAAAAAAGTAAGATCATACTTTATTAATTTTAACTGTAATATACCAAGGTATTCACATCATTTTGTGAACCATATTATTGTGAGGTGTAATCCAAATGAGTTTGATAGAAACAGTTTCACACAACATAACAGCAATGGTACATGTACCACTAGCAACTTCATCTTTGACCTGAATGCAAGAGTGTCAGGCAACTGAACTGTCCTCCTTTCTTACTCTTTTATAACAGATGATAGTCCTGGAAACAGTGACAAAAGTTAATACTAAAACCATAATATTATGCCAAAGCAATTGGAAGCAGATTTGGAGTACTGCCAAACTCAGGCATAAACCATTTTATGTTGATTACAATTGCTTTAAGTTGACATTAAATTTTGTTGCTGCACCATCAGAGCAGGAATTAGGCATGAGCCAGCTAAACCAATAATGCCATTATTTATTGTATATCAGTTTCAGTATTTGAAAAAAGAAAAATAAACTACATGAAAGATGGGACATGCACTCTACAACATGCTTATCTACGCTTCTTGTGCAACATATTTCAGATTGTAGTATAAATACTCTACTAGGCTTAGTAAAGTTGCATAAAGGAGAAAATCATTTTGTCCATGGCAAAAGATTCTTTGCATAAATAAATAAAAAATAAAAAAAGATGTTAATGTAACATGTTAATTGGCTCAGTCCTACATAGATGAGTGTGAAGTAGAAGACTTAATACACAAGGCTGGCCTAATACCTTTTCGCTTAAGATTTTGCGTCAACTTGATTTCAACAATACTCCCTCCATCACATAAAAGGTAACTTGAACACTTTTCACAGAAATTAAGAAAAATCAAAATAGATGAGATAATAAGTTCCAATTTTACCCACAATCAACACCATATAGTACAATATGATTATTTCCTTTTACTAAAAGAAGTGAACTCTACTAAAGTACTTTTAAGGCTAAAATAGTCTTCATGCAACAATTTGAATGTGACGTGTATACTTCAGACATCTTTTGGGGACAAAACCTTTTTGTACTTTGGACATCTTTTGTGCGACGGAGGGAGTATACTTCAGCTTTTGTTATGGACTCCCCAAGCTCCCCAACAAATTGGTATCAAAGTCATGATCCAAACGACACTGGCACTCTCAAGTAATTTCACATGCCTTCAAGCATGATGAGGGTTTGACTTCACACTTAGGGGGGGAAGCAGTTGGACATTGTTGGGACTAACAAGTGAAGGAGAGAATTGTTAAGGTCCAAAGGATTAATATAGAAAATTGTCCTAAAATTTCTTAGCTTAAGCTTTTGAGTAAAGTTGGGTTCAACAATTGTATTAGAACTTAGAACCTTCATTATGGACTCCCCAAGCTCCACTACAAAAGAACACCATATTTGGAAACTAGTACTATAAAATTTAAACGCATGTATACTATTATAACTTATGCTAAATAACTAGCTAATCCCTCCTCCCACTATAATTTCTACACTTCTTTTGTGGTGCGTGGCACGAATTTTAAGATGTATAATCTTAAAAATAATATTGTAATATAGTTAAAAATATAACATGTAAATATACTAAATAAATAAAAGCATATTATGCTTAAATATGTTTATGGCGTTTCTAACATATTAGGCCGCACATCAAGAAAAAGTGTACAAACTAAAGTGGGATGGAGGGAATTAGGTACAAATATATAATATTTGCAGAGCAAACTCCTATATGTCAACTACCAAGTGGGCTTACTGTTGAGAGAGCAAAAGCTGAAGAACAAAAGATGACACTTGAGATATATAAAGCAAGCAGTTGCGCCAATGCAAAGGCCCACTCCGAAAAGATATTTTGCTTTTGCCGAGGATTAGAAAGAGAAAAAAAATCCAAGAAATGCCTGCTACAATAGTCATTTCTATTGGGATAAAAAAAGAAGGAAAAAAAATCAACATAGTTGTCAAAATTGTATGATATGCAACATGTATCGTACAATATGATACGGAGACAATTTGATAAATATCGCAAGATAAATCGAAAATGACACTATATCATATGATTCAACTACGACACGATACAAATAAAATGCACAATACTTTTTAAAGTTAGTAACAGACTATAATTTTTTTTATGTAGATCCAAAAGAGTAAAAACAAAATTTTTAAGTCTGCTACCATTTAATGAAGAAATTTTTAGATGCTTGATAAGCAATTAAACAATTTTTAAAGTTTCATATATTCTTCTACAAAATGTCGCTTCATTTTTTTCTGTCACTTTCCACAAGAAGAAATATAAATCTCAACTTGTTAATTTGATTTATTCTCTTTAGTTAGTTCAAAGGTGAATCTGAATTTTTATTTTCTCTTCGTACTCTATAAACAATACTAAAATAATATCTAATCATTCAATTTAGAGAATTTTGGCTACTATTTAATTTTTTTTAAATGAGGTCATAACAATATTTACTTTTTATATGTAGTCAAGCTAATATGCTTGATTGACCAATAAATTGTGCGTTTTATATGTTTAAATATACATTAGCACTTTTTTCATTTTATTTTTCGTATCATACAATACGAGTCATGATATGATATATTAAACACGATATGGGGATTTTTGATACACGATTTGACAACTAAGAAAAAAATCAGATTAAGAAGAGACAAAACTATGTAGGACAAGAAGCTCAAAAATAAAGAGAAGGACAAATTTAGTCACAAAACCAAAACACTTAAGTAAAGCAATATTGGACTAAACTTTTGTTACAACCATGCTTTAAAAGCCGCCTGCAATGACAATGACTCATATTTTTAATCCAATGAAGAAATATCTTATCACCTCCGTTCAAGTGTGAACAAAGTTGCCTTCATACAGACGGTGATTCTAATAGACGGTGATTGCCTAAGTACAAGATAAGTTCATAAAAATTTCTAGCTCAAATAGAACTCACTTATGCACTTGACTTTAGGTATTCATATCTAATTACTTAATTATGTTACTAAGATAAATCGAATTACAATTTTAAGAAGTTTCCCATCAACAAACAGAAGAGTAAATTACATAATAAAAGAAGTAAAACATACCGCATCTGACTCATTACAGTGGATATGAGTTACAGAGTCTCCACGCCCCAGCTCCTGAGCAACTCCATAAGCAATATACATTTTTGGTCCCATGTCTGGCATCAAATGGTTACTGGGTAACTTGACAGCAAGATTTAGGTAGCCACTACGGGGATGTGTATATTCCTTGAAGGGCAAACTACTTATAAACTCGGTATCATGACGTGGTAAATGCTCCGCGAATAAACTAGATGGGGGCCAGTCCTTCAACTTCAGAATTTGGGGCCACCCAGAATTGTCAAATCGACCCTCCAGATATCCTTTGAAAAAGTCGTGTACTTTAATATCCACCTGCATGCAATCAAAGGTCAGAATCAATTTGTTCTAAAATGTCAACATATATCGAGAGAGAGAGAGAGAGACAAGCTAACCATAACTGACTAGTGTCTGCAGCTTCTACTAGCAATAGATTGACACCAAAAAAATTAAAAAGCAACAGGAATCTGATATGGTACAATAAACAGGGTACAAGTACTGATGTCTCAGTTCTAGTTCCATCACTTTTGGAGTCAACCTTGCAATTGCTGATTCGAGGACAAAGCAGAAGATTTTTGTAATTTGTGGTTGTATGTTTACAAAAGATAAGGTCGGCATTAACTTGATGCATTCTTAATTGGTAACTATTTAGGGAGCTGTGGTATATTTTCATCACCCTTATTACTATTATTGGGTGTTGCCTAGCAGTGTTGAGGCTCTCTAAAGATGTGATGAAGTACTAAGGTGAGGAGGGATGTTATTGGACAGTGCGGCATAGTGCATTTATATTTGATGTGAACTGTTTGGAGGGAAAGGAACAAAAGATGCTTTAAGGATGAGGATTGCTCAGTGGCTAAGCTAGGTTTCTTACTATTAAGTTTTGTGTTTTTTTTTGATCTCTTTGGCAGAATCTGTTGTTATTACCCTGAGGCGTCTGTTCTTTTTGTCAAACATCTGCACTGTAGTATAACTTGTGTGTACAGGAGATTTTCCTCCTGCTAGACTCTGTTTTTTCTTCTACTGATACTTCACATATTAATAAATAAACAAAATATAATCAAAGCACTTAAGCCAGCTGAAATAGCTTGAGTACCTCAATTAACCATTACTGATCGTATAAGATTGTTATGATACAAGCTAGCATCATGTAACAAACAATAGCAAGGATGGAGTAAATAATTGATAGAGCTGAACAAACGGATACAAATGGAAACAAGTAGTATACATATTTTTCCTTGAGAACCTAAATCTACAAACAAACAAAAACAGAAAGAGATCCATGAAATAGATTACGAAATACAGTACGTCTTAGAAAACACTGGACCTGAACTTGCTTGAAACTCTCTGAAACACACACACACACATAAGAATGACATACACCCATAAAACTTATCAAGCCCAGTCCTCCGCTTCATGGACTACTGTTTATAAAGATCCCCTAGGATCGGACAATAGTTTGAGCCACACCAAGTGTAATCAAAGTGGAAACAGACAGGACAACATCATGAAGAACTGAAAAACAGTTCAATTGAGAAATTCAGTACATAAAACGAGTGGATAAAGGAAAAAATGAAGAGAAATAATAGATGACTCACTAAATAAATTTATTTTATTTTATCTTCCTTTAGCTTTCAATCCCTCGCATTTTTCAAGTTCCAGTCACACAGAATTTTGAAATTTGAAATTTAAATACAAATTATTAGAAATAGAATAGCATTCTCCAATAACCAAAATGGGGAAAGCATATGATCTTTAAAAGTAATTTTTAAGAAAGCTAATTGAGATCATACACTCGCTAATAGGTAAACATTCTATGCTTTTTTGTCCAAATAAAATCTTCTCATGTGAATGAAATCCAATAGTACCACAAATTTATGGCAAGTTTCACATTCCACATCTCTATCTTTCCATATATTTGCTTCGAGAAGTTGCAGTGTTTCTTCAATGATTCCAAGCCACTACTCGTTCTAAGGACAAACAAAATGACTCATTATTCTAAGGACACTAGGAGAATATTCTTACCCTGTGAGTATTTCCTATAGCGAGCATATAAATTTATTTGAATTGTTAAATCAAAATCACTTTAAGCTTGGTTCCAGAAAACCGAAAACAGTGTTCTTTAAATTATTATATTGATCAAGAGGTACAATCAGGAAAAAGCAAAAGACAAAGCCTTCTCAAAGAAGATCTAAGGGATGTAGGGAAAGCACAACTCTTCAGAACAACTATAGCGTATCAAATCTTTTAAGATCATATTAACAAAAAATTGAATCCATGTCTAACTTATAGAATAGTTTTATATACAAAATTAACAATAATTCAAATTTCAGATGAATGAAATATAATTATCTTAAAGAATAATGAAGAAAATGTAATTTATAAGCAGGTTCAGAATGATTGCTATGAGTTTCCTGAATTTGACAGTTACACAAAAACCAACATGATTACTATATTAGCACCAACTCCTAAGCAGTGAATTCTGTAATTTGTATAATTTGTAATTAACCTATTAAGAAAACTTTAACAAACTACAAGGGCTGAAAATAAACACACCTCACACCAATTCAAACAATTAATGGCAACGACATCCAAAAGCTGGGAATTTTTCTCACGGAGTGCTCGTGACATAACCATTGGTTCCCAGCTCAAACCAGATGTAGTTTCAAGCACATTACTCACAATCACTGGTTCGCCTTTTACCCAATGCGACTGAAAATGCTTCAAATCCCCAGCTTGAATATCTACAGCGCTTAGACAATACAAGTAGTTGTCATCCGAATCTTCTCGAGAAGCCGCTTTTCGTAACTTTTCTTTGGCAGTGTAAAATTCACACGTCGACCATGCAGGAGTTTCGGGCATGTCCTTTAGTTTACAAAGTTCAGATAATTCTTCAGCTTTTACTAACAACTTTGAAACCCAATTTTCTGGTAAGACTTGCTTCAGTATTAATATGCCTTCACCACATCCACCCATATTTTCTGGGGGACAAGGGATGCTGCCATCTTCATGGGATTTCCATTCAGATTCTGACCTCACATGACCCTCATCCTCTGTTTCAGTTATGTCCAAAGTTCCACTACTAGTTGAGGACATAGGACAATGTTCTCCACCATGCAAGTAAGCCACACCAGGATCTCTAAATTGCATAATCACTTCTTCCTGACCTCCTCGCAGGCAGCCATTGCGCAACTCACGGCAACAAATGAGGCAAAGATCATATGAACAGCGTGTACAGCTTCTATGGAAGTCGGCAATAGAAGTTTTGCAGTTGTTGCTGCATAGAACATGTGAAATCATAATTTTTTTGCCAGATTTAAGGAAAACAGCTTCCTGGTAAAGAGATGAAGCGTTGAAACCTACCAATACATGCGCTCATTCAACTCGCAGTTTGCCGCTTGTACTTTAACCTCTGATAGTGATAACCCTGACCAAACAAACAATTGATTAGGAATTAATCAAGACAGTACAAAATGGCAGGATATAATTCTAACCTACTTTAATCAACCAATAGTAATAAATTAAGCCCATTTTATTTTATTTCGGAATGTGAAAATTCCTGTATTGAGGGAAAGAAAAGAATTTTAGCATTGGAAATAACTATGACAAGTCATTTTATTTCTTTACCAAGTTAGCTGAAACTATGGAGTATTGATGGGGCGACCTGACTATAATGTCCAGTACAATTCTATTTTACAGCGAACTCCAGTCAATACCTTGAATCTTTGCTTCCGTCTCCTTTTCCATAATTTGCTCCTCATTAAATCGTTTTATAAAAGGGAGAAGCTTTTTTAGGAGATATTTTGAGTGACAGATTTTTTCTTTTTCACTCAACTCCGATTCAAACCTCTTTGTGTCCTACAACAAACATCCAAACATGCAGATAACGATAATATTGAACACAAGACATCTCATAAATACATCAACCAATAATAAAAATTAAGAAGCTGAATCAACCAACATTCAGTAGCACGTCTAATCGCAAGCAACTCTTGCAATTGCAATTATCTCGACAAACAGGGCAAGCCTCAGCAAAATCCTTCTCTATCGTCTTAGGGTACCTAGATATCAGGAGAAAAATAAAAGGTTGACAAAAACAAAATAAAGTATGCTCCATAAAATTACATACAAGTAATACAACCATTTTCTCTCCCTGTTAAACACTTTCACATACTCATCCAACTAAAATTAATAACATTCTGAATCCTAATTATAACATACGCAGAAATTTCAGTTTGAAAGGATTTTTCATGAGTTCTCAAAAAACAACAGTGGTTGCAAAAACTGAACAAAATATGAATCAGAATTAAAACAAATGCATTCTCAGCTAATGCAACAGTACCCTCATAAACTTTGATTTTTCTTTCCCTTAAAACTAAAACTCCCACCATCCGAATCCATCATAAAGGTTTAGAAATTTAATTTTAACATAATCAAAATTATAACTTCCAGTAGTAACTTCCCTTAACATTTGTTTATAAGTTTGGGGAAAAAAAACATAGTAAACTAGGGATATGGTTGTCAAATTTTGTTTACTGGGATGTTGATAAGGGTAGTTAAGGAATAACAAAAGTTTTATCAAGTCTATCTTATTTTCCTTGCAAATTCCACCATTTTAGATGAGGAAAAATTGGGCCAAATTTTCCTTAGATTTCCTTACCTTTCCTAACTTAACATGCTTACAAACATTGAATTTTTAAGGAAAAATGTAACTTTCTTTAATAATTGTTGGAACAAACTATGGCAAACAAAGAAAACAAATGAAATTAAAGACAAGAACACAAGATTTACGTGAAAAATCCAAATCCGAAAAAAACATAGGCGAGAGACAGAAGATATTACTATATGAAGAATACAAGCTGTGAATCACTCTCTGTTTGCGGCTAAAACTAAGAAAGAATAGAATAGTGAAACCCAAGCTACAATAACATATATATAGCCAAACTAAAAACATAATGGGGACGAAGCACCGGCACCATCAGTCCTCGGCTACCTCCAATAAACCTCATCTTTTCTTTTCCTTCGGGTTGCCACACAAAATAATTCGAGTTGGGTCCAAAGTCAGATACTGAATAGGAATTCGAGACACGCATAACACTAACAATCCTATCTTATTCTTAGTTTTAAAAACACTCAGAAACAAGGTTTATATAAGACCTTCATTTTGGACATCCCAATCAACAGAAGTGAGTACTATTTGAAAATTCTAAAAGCAAAATTGAGCCAATCACAATCCTATCCTATCCTTCAGTTTAATAAACGATCACAAACAAGGATTAGAGCTTGTTCGGGAATGACTTATAAGTTGGTCAAACTAACTTATAAGTCATTTGTTAAAAACCCTCATTTGGGGACATCCCAAAAAGAAAATGTGAGAAAGTGGATTCTGGGTTTTGGATTTTGGGACAGAGGGATTATAATACAAGCTTTGTTTAGGACTAAAATAGCAAAGTAATAAGAGTACCATTTGGTCATGCAGGGGATGCAGTATCTCTTTCTTCCACATTTTCTGCACTCCACAAACCGCCCTTTATCACTCCGGTGGCACTGATGACATGATATCGTCCCACCACCTAAATCCCTCTATTCAAATCAATAATCAAACACAAAAATGAGAAGGAAAAAAATTTTAAAATTGGGTAAAAGTTTTTTTTCCCCTTCTAAAACATGATCAAACTAACTTAAAATAGAGAAATAAACTCACAATTTTACAGCGTTTTCCTCTACTGAAAAACCCATCATCCTTTTCTTCACTTCCATTCTCATTCCGTCCCCTTTTCAGAGAGTTGTTCATCACTTGAGAACTTCTAATGACTGATTTCGCGGCTGGATTCCTAAGCCCGATGAGGTCCTATTTCATACATCATCAATCCTATATAGTGTATAGTGTATATTATATATAGACCCTCACATTAGCTATATCCGTTGCTCTATATTTTAATTGTTGATTTTTTTTTCATATTTCACAATCATAATTAGACACAAATATATATATATATATATATATATATATATATGTGGAATTTTATTCGTGGCAACCGATTGTCTTGAGTATTATTCAGTAACCGAGTTTATAGCTGTTGATCAGTACAATGTAAAGCCACGATAAATTTTAATAAAGTCTCTGTGACTATAGCCGACAATCATCCAATTTCAAAAATAGTGCCAAGTTATATTAAATATGTGCCAAATTATCGAACAACCCCTCTTTTATTTGATGTAAATGCTGGACACCTGCCGCTACAGGCTCATACGCCAAGGCATCTCATGTCCCAGGTCCTTCAAACTCCCAATATATCCTTCAAACTCCCAATATGACTGCTCACTAATATTAATAATAATTACCAATAGTGGTAGTAGTAGTAGTAATAATAATAATAATAATAATAAGGCTTAAATATGAATTAATACCCTAAACTATAGGTCATATTCCACTTCGGTGATCCATCTTTCAATTTTGTCAATTATGTAATTAAACTATCAATTTTTTCCAATTACACCAAATTGAACACGCCACGTCAGAAATTGCTGACGTGGCTAATTGTGTGGGGTCTTAACAAGTTGATGTGGCAAAAAAATAATTTTTTAATCATAAAATAAATAAGTCTGATTTAATAGGGGGCAAAATGGTCAAAACAAAAATTAACATAATTAATTAAAATAAAACAAATCCTTATATTTCATCCCATCCTTAATTAATTAAAATAAAACAAATCCTAGAACTAGATCAACCTCTCCTCCCATCCTTTCTAGTTCCCCCACCACTCTCCGCCGCCACCACCATCGATCACCACCTCCACCTCAATCACCAATACCCTCCATTTCAGCCTGACAAGTCTAGCCTCTCCGCTGCTTGGACCGACGACCACCACCCTCTCGTTCGTCGAAAATCTGCTCTCAACCCGTCGGTGTCGACAGCCACGGTCGCGAGGATTAACAGCCACAGCCACAGCCACGGCGGGCCCAAGTGCCATCAACCGGCGAAGAGGAGGAGTCGGAGATGGTTCTGATAGAATCAATTTTATCAGATCTAGAGATCTAACAGGTCCTAAGTTGAAATTGTGGCAAAGTTTTGATTTGGTGGATGGATAATGGAAAGCGACGATCGATTCTTATGTTTCAGAGGAGATGTGTAGGTCTGGGCGGGTTGTTGGTGGTGGGTCTGAGACAGGCTTTGGGTCTAGAACAATCGCTGTGACCATTGTTGCTGCTGTGATCTTTGTGATATCTTTTTAGTAGTGGAAATTTGGCGAGATATGGATTTGTTACTAGTTGTAGTTGTAGTAGTAGCAGTGATAGTTAGAGAGGGATCTGATGGTGGTTGTTCTAGGGTTTGAAGGGGTGAGGTGATGAGAGTAAGATCGAAGAATAGGTTTTCGTCAAGGGGTTGAGATACCAGCGACGACGATGACGATGATGATTCGGCGACCGGACTTAGAGGGGAGAGAATGGAATCGGATTGATGATTTTGCTTCAAAGCTTCATTATCAACTTCATTATCAAAACTTCGATGATCAGAAATAGTGAGAGATTGACTGATGGGTTGAGATTTAGATCTTGGTTTAGATCGATTGTCTGATATAAGGATATCATGTTTGTTTGTTTGTTTGTTTTGTATTAATTTGTATTTATAGATTGGAAATAATGTTTGTTTTGTATTAATTTGTTATTGGACCATTTTGCCCCCTATTAAATCAGACTTATTTATTTTATGATTAAAAAATTATTTTTTTTACCACATCAGCTTGTTAAGACCCCACACAATTAGTCACGTCAGCAATTTCTGACGTGGCATGTTCAATTTGATGTAATTGGAAAAAATTGATAGTTTAATCACCTAATTAACAAAATTGAAAGGTGGATCACCGAAGTGGAATATGACCTATAGTTTAGAGTACTAATTCATATTTAAGTCTAATAATAATAATAGCAGGCTACCTTTGTCCTAAAATGAGAGCCATGTTTAATTTCTCAAGACTTTTGACAAAATTGTACCTTAATTAGAGCGTCGACACCAATTTTTGACAAAATTGTTCCCTAATTATAATAATAATAGTAATAATAGTAATAATGACAAAATTGTACCTTAATTAGAGCGCGGACACCAATTTTAGACAAATTCGTACCTTAATTATTATAATAATAGAAATAATAGTAATAGTAATAATAATAGTAATAATAGTAATAATGATAATTATTACTATTATTATTATTATTATTATTATTATTATTATTATTACTATTAGTAATTATTATTAATAAGAATGACTAAAGTATATTATTATTATTATTATAATTATTATAATTATTACTAATACTATTATTACTATTAGTAATTATTATTAATATTAGTGAGCAGTCACATGTATTGGGAGTTTGAAGGACACATTGGGATTTTGAAGTCCATGAGATGCTATGTCGCATGAGCTTGTAGCGGCAAGAGTTTTAACAATGCAGCATTTACATCAAATAAAGGAGAGGCTATCCGGTAATTTAGCACGTATTTAATATAACTTGGCACTATTTTTGAAATTGGATGAATGTCGTTACAGGCTGTAATGGCAGGGGCTTTATTAAAATTTATCGTGGCCTTATATTGTACTGATCAACAACTACAAACTCGGTTGCTGAACAGTACTCAAGGCAATCGGTTGTCATGGATAAAATCCTATATATATTTAGTAAAACTCTTAAAATTGGGTTCAGTGTAAGAAATACTATTTCCAATGTAACACTGGCATATGTATATAATAACATTTGATACATGACTACTGAACTGAACGCCTATTCTTTGTCGCGAATTAAAGAGTCCCCAATTAATTTGTAGTCTTATTTTTCTCTAAAATATATTTAAACAAATTTTATTACTATACTAAAATTAGATTATAACAACAAATTTTACTCTATCAAACAAAAAACAATCTCAAATAGACGAGGATATAATTTTGGGTCATTTTTGGTAATGCCATAATCTCTTCGATCCCTTCATTTTTGTGCCAGAATTATTAAGAGATTTGGTAGGATTGTCCCCAATTAATTTTGTAGTCTTATTATTCTCTGAAATATATTTAAACAAATTTTATTACTAAAATTAAATTTTAACAACAAATTTTAATCTATTGAGCAATATATTTAAGTTTATTCTTTTACTTTCCTTTTTTGCTTGTATAAATAAATTTATTATTAAAAATATATATATATATATATATATATATATATGTAAATATATTAAAGAAAAAGTATATATGTAATACTCATTTCGTTAATATATATTTCCTTATTTTATACTAATATTAAATTTTACATAATATAACCTTAAATATATCAAATGTTAGAAATAAAGTGCATTGGAATGTGTAAATGTTTGGTGATGTTAGGTGTGCATTAGGATACGGAAAGGCTGGAAAATGAAAAGATTATTTGTACCTACTGGGCGACTTTCATCCTCTCAGCAGGTACTAATAAGAGAGAGAACTCTTGTTATCAAATATCATGGGTCCTCCTCGCATGCATATATCCTCGCATGCATATATAGCGGCGAACTCAAGATTTTTATTTAAGGGATTCAAAATATTACCATACTATAAATAATTTGACGGGGTTTAAGTTAATTTTTTTAGATAATTTTATATTTTTTAGTCGATTGCATATTTAAAATATGTATTTAGTTATAATAATATTATTAATATAACAAATAATAACATTATATATATACACACATCCCTTACTGACCCTTAATATGTCTTTCTAATCGCAAATTTGTTAATAAATATTTAAATTTCTTATGTTATAAAAATAATATAAATTAGTTTATTATTTATTTTAAAAATATTAGAGAAAGATGCATACATCAATGAGTAGAAGTAATATGAAATTGAAAAAGTTATAAAAAAATTCAATTTGATCTCGTATATTAAAAAAATTATAAAGTTTTAGTAGGGTTAATTTATTTATTACACTTAAATTTCATCTAAATTTATCATATATTATAAAATAATTTTTTTCCAGTGAGTTCAATTGACCCCACACCCTTCCATGTGGCTTCACCGCTGCATATATATACAATTAATTGATAGTAAATGACAACTTGAATAGAAGAGATTATCAATATATATTTTATTTTATCTATCATTTTATAACATGTTATTAGCACATGTTTTTATCCAATTTTAAAAAGGAAGTTGTATTCTCCTAGTTCTTCAAACATTAAAAATTATTTGTGTAGTTCTCTTAACTAAATATAAATTTTTCTTTTCAAATAATTAGTAATTATACTATTTGTTTGTCTTTACGTTTTAGCTCATAATTTTAATGATTTTTAATTGACTAAATATTTATGCGATTCACGTTATCCTATTGTTGTATATTGCTATGGAAAAAAATGGTAAATAATATATTGTTTCTTGGGAGTGGTTTTGGTATAAAGTTAACCAAAAGTTACAGAACTGTTGGCCATATGAATATGTGGTGGAATTAATTCTTGCCTTTAGGACCACCTGTTGATTATCTATCTCCTACCAAATGTTAGTCAATGTTAGAGGTATAGATGCCCTATGGTGGAATTAATGTGACGTCCTTAAATCGGGTACCTTTAAATTCGAGTCAGTGTTATACGACCGAGTACTTCTACGGCGATATTTTTTTTGATATTGAGTAGCGATATTTTTTTTATTTTTATTTTTGGTTTTTTTTATAGTATCTCTTAAAAAATATATAGTATTTATTTTAATTGAAATTTTTATAAAAAACTGTGTTTTAGGTGTTAAAAACTGTAGTACCTCTCAAAAAATGTACATCCCTATTTCTTTTCTGTATCCAAATTACACCTAAAACACAATTTTTTACAAAAATTTCAGTTGGAATAAATACTATACATTTTTTGAGAGGTACTACAAAAAAAAAACCAAAAAAAAATAAAATGCCACTAACAATGTCAACAAAAAATGTCCCCCTAGATTAATTCTATACGATACTACAATATTCACATATATCTAGTTATATAAGTTTAATGACACAAATATAATTACTATATTATTACATCATATCTGTAAGACTCTAATTTTTTATAAATAAAATCAAATTTCTTCTAATTATTATTTTGAATAATAAGGTGTTAATTTGATATAATGCTTTAGTTATGTATGAAATATGCAAATTTTGTAAAATAAGCAAGTGGTTATAAAATATTCATTGTTGTCAGGAAATATTCGTTTGGTCGTAGAATATTTTGCTGTCGGGAAATATTAATATTCGTACAACGGCACAATCATTTGTGGGCCCAATAACGGAAAAACGGTCGGATGAAGAAAACGACAAGCTTGAGTTTTTACAAAAAACGACATAGTTATTACCGTTAACACTGTTGGAATACCCGGTGGTTAAAATATAGTAATACGCGTGGTTGCACAGTAGCACACGGTATTGCACAGTATTTTTGAATTATTGATTTTTACGTAAGAAGACACTACTCAATAATTGTTACAGTAATTACTGTTCAATATTTTATTTTATTAATTCAATAATTGCTACGTTGATATTTTATATTATTGTTGTTTCAATAATTGTCACTGCACAGTATTTTCCATTATCAGGTCAATAATTCATATTATTTGAATAATATTATTAAATAGCATTATTGACAATGTCTAAAGAAGTTCTGTCTAAAAAAGGAATTTGGTCACCTACTTGTGCGCCAAAAGAAGAAATCCTTATCGGAAAGCTCCCTCTTTCCTGGGAACGACCTGATTATCATATTGTGATTCTGTGATATTATTTGTAAATAATTAATTATTATTTTATATAATAAGAAAATATTTATTTTATGTGGATATAAATAAAGGAATTAATGTTGAGGTATTTTATCAGTATTTTATCAGAATGGAGGTATTAAAAATCATCCGTATGTGGATTTTAGATATTTTCTAATTGAAATTTAGAAAAACTTTCTTCTACAAAGTTGTAGAGAATTAAATTTCCTATGGAATGGACATAAAATTCATATTTTTTTGATAAAAGGGCTATTTATTATGAATTATTTAAGTTTTGAAAATAAATATTTTTTATTAAAAATATGGTGGGCCCCACTTTTGGTTGGTGTGAAAAATACTAAATTTTGGTGGGCCCCACTAGTGGTGGTTGATAATTTGGTCAAGAAGGTGTGCGTAGGAAAATTTTAAAGAATATTAATATTTTAATAATTTAGTCTGCTTTGACGTTCTGACATTTTCTTATAAATAGGGTGATTAGTTAGAATTAAAAATCACACCAGAATTATAAGTTTTCTCTCTCTATATTATTGAGCGTATTTTTGTGAGTATTTAGATACTTTGAGAGTTGCTATTCAGTGCAAATTTCCTTCGGTATTATATCCAATATTTCAGTAAGAAGTACTGTTCTTCTGAGGTAAGGGATGTTCTTTTTTCTTCGTAAATGATGTTATTTCGTTCAATATCATTATGCCGAAATATTGGTATGAATTTTATTATAAAATTTTTACTTTTTTATGTCGAGGTTACTATTCACGTATACGACACTATTCACGTATATGACACTATTCACGAATACGGTACTATTCACGAAATATGATTTTTCTTGTGAAATTTTTACTTTTTTATGTCGGAATTACTATTTACGTATACGACACTATTCACGTATACGACACTATTCACGAATACGACACTATTTGTTAGGTTTGTAATATTCATGAACGCAATCAAATTGCACAAAGTAAGCGAAAACGTGATAAAATAGAGTTTAAAATTTTACAAATCATATACCCGGATCATCCTTTATGTACAATTATTAATTAAACGAAATGATAAAGAACAAGAATCATACCCTTGAAGATTTGAGCTTCCTCAGGTACAAGTTTACCTCCAAATCCTTTCGCGTTCAACTTGAATCCACCGAGTTTGGTTCTTTCCTTTGATCAACGTTAGCCACCCAAGTGTTTGGCTTCTAGAGGTGATCCACCAAGAAAGAAGAAAGATTCAAGAAGATGGGTATTTAGCAAATGCCTAATTTTTCTATCTCTCATAGAAAATGGTATACTCTCTCAACTATTAGAATTACGTATTCACGTATTTTGTGAAAGTGTCAATCAACCCCATCCATAATAAGACTCCTCTTATTTATAGATGTAGGCAGCCCTCCTTAACAATTAAAAAATTAGGTTTTTATTTTAATTAATTAAACTTCTTTAATTAATTAGGCTCTTAATCTTATTAGGAATAATTAATTAAACTTTTTAATTAATTAGCCTCCTATTCCTATTAGGAATATATAAGAGTACTTTTATTAATTAATTCTCAAACTCCTTTAGAAATTAAATAATAATAATAAGACTCCTCTTATTAATTTATATTTAATATTTCTAAAATATTAAATAATAAATATTAAGCTATTTAATTTATTCTATCACCATAGATTAAATTAAATATACTTAACTTATTATTACGATTATGCCATTAACTTCTTAAATAATTATTCTTCCTTTTATGGTGTGACCCTTTAGGTTCTCCATATTTAACCGGTTGTGAATAAATTAATTAGAACAATTCTAATCTTATTTAAATAAATAAATTAAAATATTAATTTATTTAAATAAATAATATTTATTCTACAATAGGGATAAGCCTCTCTAGCGATTAACGACTTTCCAGATAATATAGATTTCAATATTAATCATAAAATAACCTTTGAGTAAATAGTTACCGTACAATTCAATCCTTCCACCATACAATGTCCCAATTAAATATAAGACATGGAATTACTGTCAAGTCTTATTTTATTTAATTATATGTATTTCTACTCTTAAATGCACAACTCTAAATAATACAAATTAGAAACTCATTTTTAATTTTATTCTGCCTTGGCCAAGGACTACTGGGTTGTCATTTATCGAATCACATAAGACATTTCACTTCTTTTACTAGAAGTGGTAGATTCTTTATTGATCATATATTATCTCCATGTACAACTTATTATACCCAAACATACCCTTTGATATACCCTAAGGGTCTTAAGGAATAAGTCAAAGTATAACTCATCATACACAAGATACTATGATGACCTCAAGTCCAATGATCACTTGTACTACTATCACTACAGGAATTCCTATTAACATGCAAGTAAAACTTCATTAGATATTCTCTAGCGAGTCACGTTCAGTGAACATATTCTCTAATAAGCACCTACATACTTGCTTTAGTGTCTCCACACAAATGATCATGAGATCAATTATCCTCATCCAATGAGCAAGCAACGTATGTACCAATCTATCCGGATTCACTAATCCCTAATTTAGTAATCCAACGATTGAGAATTATTTTAGTTTTAAGCTTTCTAAGAATTTAGATCTCATTAGAATGATCATCATTATTATTCTAAAAGCATTGATTAAAACTATGGGTTTATCACATATTATAAAACAATATCATGTAGATAATTAAAAGCCTTTAATAAATTAATACTTTATATTAATAAATGAATAAGACTGTTAAAAAGAATATGCTTTATCATCAAATATGATTGGATTGTGTGCATACTACTTTCAATCTCCCACTTGCACTAAAGCCAATCGTCATGGTATCTCATACCCTTCTTCTCTAAGTGACTATTATTCTGCTGTTGGATAAGCTTTAGTTAATGAATATGTAATGTTGTTTTTGAGAGTCCACTATCTCTATAGTGATTTTCCATATTTCAATGATTTCTTTAATCAAATGAAAGTGCCGCAACACATGTTTAGATCCAAGATGAGACTTAGGAACTATTCCTAATTCTGTAATGAAGTTTTCATCCAAACAATCAACTTGCAGCTTCATTTATAACTATATACTTTGTCTTTATCACTAAACTAACAACTATTTTCTGTTTGAAACATTTCTAATTCACTGCACCACCGTTCAAGGTAACACTTTACCTTAAAGTGGATTTTCTGTTGTCTTGGTCTGTCTAAAAAACTTGAGTCTGTTAAGCCCTCTAGTTTTAATTTAGACCCATCATAAATTTTAATCACATCTTTAGTGCCGGTTAAGTACTTTAAGATATTTTTCACTGTCTTACAGTGATCTTTTCCAGAATATGACCGATCAACATCAGGTCTCATATATTTCATTGCATACATGATTGTCACTTATGCGATCTCTCTTTTTAGGAGTCTATAGGGACTATTAAGAGAGATACACTCTATGGCTCATTAACATGAGACATCTCTTGGAGTTCGCTATGCTAAATGACTTTAGCATCAAATGAATATACGTTCTTTGGATAAAGTCGAGCATCCTCTTAAATCTATCTATATAGATTTGTATCCCCAATTAAAATACTCTTTCCAAAGTATTTATGGAGGAATGTTTAGACAACTTTATCTTTACTGATTGTAGCATTGGTATGTTATTCCTTATCCGTAGTATATCAACATATAATACTAGGAATATCACGACACTTCCACTGACCCTTTTGTACACACTAGGTTCACTCTTGTTTTTGATAAAATAAAACTCTTTTGATTGTCTCATCAAAACGAATGTTCCATATTTGAGAAGCTTGCTTCAATCAATTTCTCTAAGTGTCTACAACTCTTACCTCATCGTATGTAACTGAATCATCATCTTCTATGATATGTACATCATCATCATCTATGATGAATCCATACCTCCTAGGTATCTTTGGTACTATTCCAGATTTACGATTCGGTTGTGGTATAATAGGTCTATCTACAAGTTCCTCTTATTTGACTTATAATGTTTTATGGTTCTTGAACTCTTCAAGATCTATTATCCTCCAACTAACCCCTTCAATGATAAATATTAGAAGGTAGCGTATTTCGCAACAAACACATTTTACTAAGTAGGATTATAGAATATATATCTTAAACTTACTTTAGGATGTCTCACAAATCTGCACTTGTCAAATCTTGTCACAAGCTTATCCTTTGAAACTTTTTCACATAAGTTGGACAACCATTTATCTTAACATACTTAAGATTAGGAATCCTTCCTGTCCATGGCTTTTACGAAGTCTTGTGGCCGAATTTTGAGGTTACCTTTTTCGTAGATTTACAACCATTTTTAGGACATTATCCCAGAAGGATACTGGAATGTCAGTAAAATTATTATGGATCGCACCATGTCCAACAATGTATAATTTTTCCTTTCAGATACATCAATCAATTATTACGTATCAGGAGGCGTCCATTGTGAGAAAACTATTTGATATGATCTAGAAACTTATTGCACAAGTATTTTTTCCTCGAGCTAATCAAAGAATCTTAATACTATTCAAATTAGTTTTACTTTTGAATTCTTTGAACCCTTCAAATAATTCATACTTGTATTTCATCAAATATAAACATTCAACTCTTTGAATGATTATCTCCTTTTCATATACTAGTTTGTTCAATTTGCAAAATGATTTTTCACATAAGTCAGGTATACAAAATCCATTAAGTAATATTCCAGTTCTATACAAAATATTATTATTATAAATAGAACAACAATTGTTCTTAAATATAATACTAAAGATTTCATTGTCCAACAACAAAATGGAAATAATATTTCTAACAAGAATTGAAATACATTAACAACTTATTGACTTAATAGATTTGCCCATAGGCATTGCTAAACTATAAGTTTCTATGGTTAATGTAGCAACCTTTGCTTCATTTCCCACACATAGGATTACTTATCTTTGTTTAGCTTTCTACTTCTGCTTGGTCCCTTCATAAATTTATATTTATGATAACCAAAGTCGGTATCCAATACCCAAGTAGAACCTTGACTTAAAGAAAAATTTATTTTAAATCATGAACAAAATTATATTTGTAACCAAAACTTCACTAAGCTTCTTCTGGTTAGCCTCTACAAGATACTTCTCACAATTTCTTTTCCAGTGTCCATGCTTATTGCAGTGGAAGCAAACTCCTTTGCTATCCATATCATTTTTGTTCTTATTATCCTTTGTTTATGCCTTTCTGTTTACCTTCTTTGAATCGTTCTTCTTTTAAGAAAATCATTTGGCCCCTACCAGTAAGACATGGTCTTTCTTGGTTGGAAAGTGACTCTCAACATTTTTTAACATGTTAAGCAAATCATCGAAGCTGATATCTAGCTTATTCATATGAAAAATTCACAACAATTGTGAGAAGGAGTCCAGAGTGACTATAAGATCAAATCTTGGCTCAACTCTACATCCATGACAAAAACCTGTTGTCCTAATTGTTCAATCAAATTGATCATGTTAAGGACTTTTGTCTGTACTGTAGTGTCATTGGTCATTCTAGATCGGAAGAGCTCCTTATATATCTGATATCCATTAGTCCTACTTTTCTCACCATCAACTACTTGGCGTGCAGGAGTATAGTAGGAGCATCCATAGTTTCATGTTGACGCTGAAGCTCGTTACTCATGGATGCGAGCATGATGCATTGAGCCAACTGTGCATCATCTTGTCACTTTCTAAAAGTAACAATCTCTTCCTCATAGGTATATTCTGCAACTATTGCAGGGATAGGCGTATTAAGGACATAAGATAACTTTTCAGCCATGAGAACTATTCTCAAATTCTTTAACCAATCTGTTTATTTCGGTCCGATTAATTTAGCATCTAATATACTACGCAGTGATAGTAATTTTAGACATTGTAAAATTCGGTAAATGAATTTATAATTAACAACATTTTAGCATACATTCTTTTATTAATTATCAAAATAATTTAGGTCTTGTTTTAAATTGGTATCTTACACTATTTTCATCAAACTATATTACCCTCAATATATATAGTTTGACAATATTTAATTAAAGATATGCTAGTGAGAATAAGAATCCCATTTCAAATGTATATAGCCTTGTGTGTGCACAATAAACTATATATAAATAAATATATAGACAACTATTATCAATTACATCAACTATGTAACTCCTTGTATTTTGCCTCTTAGATCATAATGGTCAAGTGTGTGCACATCCGAAATAAAATGATCTAAGTTAAGTCATACCTAACACTTCCATATATTCAAAATAAAAACACTGTCCTTGTGTGTGCACAACAAAACAACATTGTTCAGTCTATTTATTAGCATTAAATGTGATAAAACAACATCTTAAATATTTAATACTTGTCTTGTGGGTGCACAACAAACTCATATTAAATATTTAATACTCTATTATTTTACCATGCTAGAAGGCGACGCTCGATATTCCAAATATCTTTGAACGTTACAACTTAATATAAAATATTTGAGGGATTTGTTATTAATTTGTCTCATCTTATTTAGCGCGCATGCATATATATATATATATATACATATAGTAAAAGCATACACATATAGAATACAATATTCTACCCGGATTGATTATGGACTTTTATTCTAGTTTGGTTCACTAGAGCCATCAAGTGAACCAAAAGGTGGGGTGCAAAAATTAATATTTAAATATAACTATTACATTTAAACACGGCCTCCATTACAAACGGGTCTTCAAGCGCTCCTTGATCTCCAATTCTTCAAAATTAATTCTAACTATTCCTATTACAAAACTATTTAAAATAAATAGAAACTTTGATCAACAGTCAAGGGGAAGTACATAGGAGGGAGATATAATTTACATTAAGAAAAATTAGAAAAGAGACGAGGTACACATACCCCATTTAATAAAATCCATACATTCATGCATCCAACTAAAATAAAATTCAATCACATTGGTCAATAGTTCATAATCAATCTCATTTATTATCATACACATCACCATATGCATCAATAAATAATATTCATCTCATGAATAATAAACATTCAATATATATATTGATATCATTTAATGGGCAAAATTAGTTAGCATAAAATCTAATTTTGAATCAAAATAAACTCCTTTATTTTAATCCAAATTTAAATCAAAATAAACTTCTTTTATTTTAATTTATCCAATTTTTGAATAAAATAAACTATTTTATTTTAATCAAAATCTTTAATTAAAATAAACTCATTTATTTTAATTAATTATGGAATCTAATTCCAAGTCAAAATAAACTCTTTTATTTTGGATAATATGAAATCTTATTTCATATCTAAATAAACTCCTTTATTTAAGAAAACATGAATTCACTTTTCTATTCACAAATAAACTCCTTTATTTTAGAAAACATGGAATCCAATTTCAACTCCAATTAGTTATCATGGAATCCAATTCCAACTCTAATTAGTTAACATGAAATTTAATTTTAAAATTAAAATAAATCATTTTTTATTTTAAAATTAAAATAAACTTTTTGTTTTAAGATTAAAATAAATTTTTTTTATTTTAATTATAAAATAGTTAAGAATATATATTATATATATATAGTACGGTTGCCGCGAATGACGAAATAGTTATAATTATATAACTATTATACATACATACATACATATATATATATATATATATATATATATATATATATATATATATTTGTATATTGTGACACCCCCAAATTCGGGTTACCTGACCCTCGAGTTTGGTGTTCACGATCCACAATATAATAATATCTAACTACCCATTCATATAGAAATAGTATTACATAAGTCATTAACATAGGTTGTTAATACATTAATCCCAGGTCTGCTAACCTTAACATTACAAACATACCCCTTAGATATACAAAAAAAGGGTTTACAATACAACATAATAATAATAATGTTCATTATAGTAATTTATCACTATGCTTTTTCCATTGTTCTTCTTCGCAACATCTTCTGCAACTTCGTCTCTAGCTGAAAAGTTTTATTTAGCAAGGGTGAGCAACAAGTTTGCCCCACAAGTTAAGACATACAGTAAAGGTATAGAAATCAATATCAAATCTTCTCACATTCTCCGCAACAATAATCTAATAATGAAAGAGTACAATGCTTTCAAGGTTTTCTACAATATTCAAATGAATAATCAAGAATTATTTCTACGAAATAACAAAGTGGAATGTTTTCCAGATTTATGCTGAGTGATCCGTTGGATCTTGAACTTCTCTTCTCGAGTAACTATCAAAGATTGGATTTTGATATACCCAGGTGTATCAGATAACCATAAAGATTAAATTATACCCCTCTGCAAGTACTTAGAGACGGCCAACTCCTTGTACCCTATATTATGCATAATACTTATAGGTCGCGCGCAATGGTCGAATATACGACTTAAAATATTTCCTTTATATAAAAAGTTGTTCTTCTCAGTCTCAGAATCAATATTTTGATTTAACAACGAAATACTGTGATTTCAATTTCTAATTACTTCTCAATCTAGCCGAAATAATTGGCATTGATCTGTCAATAATAATTGAATTCTTTTCTCGAACCTATCAAGTTCTAACAAATGTTCGTCTAGCCAGAATAATTAGCTAAGACATTTCTCAACATAATTCGACAATAAACAGGAATTAGCTGTACTGTCAATTCTATCTTCTACGGATATGAATATCCAATAACAGTTATTCTACAAATGTATAGTTTCTGAACCAATAATTCAATTTGAATTATTAAACATGCACTAACTGCGAATAATCAACAATAAATTCCCTGGACATGGTATAATTAGCAATAATTAACCACTATAATATTCGAATGAATATAACTCAAGGTTGAGTTAGGAAACTTGCCTTCTCCGCTGATTACTGCTACACAATATAATTAACTGCGTTCGTAAGACCTATAATCAACAATGTTGGTCTCACCATTAGCACAATTATTTATAACACGTAACACTGTATTCTACAGTCAAACTTTTTCTAGGCACATTATTACATAATCACATTAGTATTTATAACCTATATAAACACTTATCAAGTCTAACTAGTTCGGTCTGGTTGGATTTCGATCCATTCTCAGTGCCTTGGTCACCCTATCCGACAATTAACACTTATATTATCCATTAAATTCGGTCTCTAAGCTTCAATATTATTTTAGATAAGTCAAATATCATTAAAAATATTTTTCGGAAGCTTTTAATAATTTATAAACAATTATTATAATTTATAAAAATTTTTCAAACACTTAAATCATTCTTAAATGATTTATTTATCAAATAATCTTATTATCATTAATATTTAATAATATAAAAATATTAATGTTATACTTGTCAAAATATTAAAGTTATTGTTAATAACTTAAAATATTTTTATATCATCAATATTCTACTTAAATGATTTTTAAAATAATTAAAATCATTTTTAAATCAACACCATTAATATTTAAATATTAATAAAATTATTATCAAAATATTAAAAGTCATTAATTATAACTTAAAATATTTTAAATACATTTTTCACATTTTTAAATCAATAAAAATCATTTTTAATTCATTTATTTAATATAATAATTAAATAAATCTATATCATTAATATTAATTTATTAATGAGAATTCTCCAAAAATATTGAAAATAATATTTTATAATCCCAAATATTTTCTAACACTTTATTCTTGTTTAAAATAATTTTTAAATCAATAAAATCATTTTTATCTTATTTATTTAATTTAATAATTAAATAAATCTAATATCATTAATATTAATTTATTAATAAAAATTCTCCAAAATTATTAAAAGTTACATTTTATAACTCAAAATATTTTTAAATACATTATTCTTATTTAAAATGATTTTTCATAATTTTAAATCATTTTTCTCTAATTTATTTAATACACTAATTAAATAAATTAAATACATCTAATATTTAAATAATTATAAATATTAAAGAAAAATATTCCAATTGGTCAAAAATTATTTTTCATAATTTAAAATAATCTTTAAAACCATTTTTAATAATATTTATAATTTATTTTCTATTTTTAAATAATTTTCGAAATATTCAGAAAATAAAATAAATAAAACCGTCACTATAGCCCTTTAGCGACACAAAGCGTCGCTGTTGGTGTTCTTGAGCTCAAGAACACTGACAAAGTCAGTGTTCAAGATGCTCGGTTTGACCACTTGCAATCCTCTGATTATGCATGTTCTGGGCTAGCTAAGACACTGATTTGGTAGTGTATATGTAATACTATAATTATCAACTAACATCTTGGTCCAACAACAACTCAGATGCAAGATCTGAGCTTTAATACTTCTTGTCAGATGGTTTCTAGGTTTTCCAGAAACCCAGGCAGTTCGTGCAGCCTCATTGTGGCTCAATTATTTTGGTGTTCTGGTAATCAAATGATCCATATTATGGTTCAAGAATGTAGTATACATGTCAAAGAACACATACGCATCAGTATGACAGTCCAAATACATCATAGTTGTAAGATTCAACTCGGTCAAGCCCTGTCAGAGGGCTTGCTCATACAATTTCTGGAAATTCTAGAAATGCTCGCTGTGATCGAATGGGTCAGTTTGAGCATTCACTACATCCCACATATTTGTTGTTTAAGGAATAAAGAGGAATGAATTTAAAGTCCATCTAGCATGCTACAACTTGGTTACAACAACACCATCATATCTCTTAACATCTGACAGATCAAGACCTTAGAAAAACCTGTCAGACACGGTTTACACACCTTCTGGGTTACCCAGAAAGTGTTGGTCATGCTCGGTCAACTTTATTTGACCATCAATAAAATGAAATCTGGACATGTAATGGTTGTGATTTCACTTCCAGATTACAGTCCTTATGTCATACAACAGATCCAAAACATAAAACAAACCAAAACAATAACAGAGAAAGATTTGTGGTCACTGACATATGGTTGTCAAACCACTTTCTAGGGTTCTAACAGTTTTTGAAAACTTGGTCTTTAAGGCCTTTTGATGCTATAGATCTATGGTATATCACCATAGATAATCATAAAACATCCTCTAACACTTATATAAACACAATTATTTCTGAAGCATACAAGATCAAAGTAGGGTTAAGGTTTATACCTTTTAGTTTCCAATCTTTGATCCTATTCTTTCTCCACTGATCTTGGTGTTCTAAGGGATGTTCTAGGGACTGAGTCACTTGATGAATTCGGAGGGTTAGAGAGAACAAGAGTAAGTTGAGTGTTTGAGTGCAAATGACCAACTTTTGATGACTTTCTCTCTCTAAATCTCTTATATAATCACTTAGATGCAATGCATGATCTGCTAGCTGTCCATTAGAGGTTGATTTGCTGGTATGTTAAGTCACATTGGTCAAAATAGTTGGTGAACAACTAAAGGTTTTGGCCATTTTTACAAATAAACTAAAAAAAATCCATAAGGGGCATTTTGGTCATTGTTCTTGTAATTTTAATGGCATGATGGTCAATTGCACTAACCCTTTCTAACCCTTAGGGTTTAACCCTAAGGTTCTAATCCTTAGATTTTACAACACTAACTTTCTAAGATTTTCTATTTAGGGTTTAAATTAAAAAAAATAAAAATAAAATTTCTAAATTACAATTAGGGTTTGTAAAATAGAAATTAAAAATAACTAAAATATAATTAGGGTTTTCTAATCATATTTAAGTTAGATAAACACATTAGGCTTGCCAATTAGGATTAGGGTTTCCTAATTTAGGTTTAGGATTCCTGAATATGAAATTAGGGTTTCCCGGCGTACAATCAGGGTTTTTAACTGTACAATTGATTTTCTAAATCTGAGATTAGGGTTTCTAATCCCTTATTAGGGTTTATAAATTTTAAACCTTATCCGATCAATCATTGATAAAAATCTCTACAAAGTACAAACACGTACTTATCAAAATAATTATTTTAATTATATTTTCTATCGAATCCCTATCCAGAAATTAAGATTAGGGTTTCTATTTTCCGTTAAGCACATCTCTACTCTGATTTTATTAGTCAATACACAAATTGACCTTCTCGAGACTCGTATCACAGAAACTTATCACAAAATTATTAATCAACATTAATATTAAAAAAAAATTATTCGTAAAATTTTGAATATTCGAAATCTCGGGTTATCACACACACACACACACACACACACATATATATATATATATATATATATATATATAATATAATATATATATACCTTTCGTGAAGCATGAAGCAGGATCATCAATTACCATTCACGTGAATCTCCAGGAGATTCAAAGATTATATATGATCATGAACCAAAGGAATAATAAATCTCCTGGCCAAATCAATTCGTGAACCATGTCCCTCCAAACAATATATATCATATAGCAGGAAACATATTATATATATATATATATATATATATATATATATATATATATATATATATATATATATATATATATATATATATATATATAATCTGCTCCATAAAACCACAGACTATTTCGCGATTTGACGACTTTTTTTTATAAATAAATTTTATACAACAAATTATACCTAATTAAATTATTCTAAACACATATCAACATATATATCAAATTTGAACAATTAATAATTCGCATAAGGGTTTGACTTTGATACTACTATTAGGTTTGTAATATTTATGAACGCAATCAAATTGCACAAAGTAAGCGGAAACGTGATAAAATAGAGTTTAAAATTTTACAAACCATATACCCGGATCATCCTGTATGCTCAATTATTAATTAAACGAAAAGATAAAGAACAAAAATCATACCTTGAAGATTCGAGCTTCCTCAGGTACAAGTTCACTTCCAAATCCTTTCGCGTTCAACTTAAATCCATCGGGTTTGGTTCCTTCCTTTGATCAACGTTAGTCACCTAAGTGTTCGGCCTCTAGAGGTGATCCACCAAAGAAGAAAAAAGATTCAAGAAGAAGGGTATTTGGCAAAATCCTAATTTTTCTATCTTTCATAAAAAAGGGTGTACTTTCTCAACTATTAGAATTACGTATTCACGTATTTTGTGAAAGTGTCAACCAACCCCATCCATAATAAGACACCTCTTATTTATAGATGTAGGCAACCCTCTTTAACAATTAAAGAATTAGATTTTTATTTTAATTAATTAAACTCCTTAATTAAGTAGGCTCCTAATCTTATTAGGAATAATTAATTAAACTTTTTAATTAATTAGCCTCCTAATCCTATTAGGAATATATGAGAGTACTTTTATTAATTAATTCTCAAACTCCTTTAGGAATTAAATAATAATAATAAGACTCCTCTTATTAATTTATATTTAATATTTTTAAAATATTAAATAATAAATATTAAGCTATTTAATTTATTCTATCATCATAGATTAAATTAAATATACTTAACTTATTATTACAATTATGCCATTAACTTCTTAAATAATTATTATTTCTTTTATGGTGTGACCCTTTAGGTTCTCCATATTAAACCGGTTGTGAATAAATCAATTAGAACAATTCTAATCTTATTTAAATAAATAAATTAAAATATTAATTTATTTAAATAAATAATATTTATTTTACAATAGGGATAAACCTCCCTAGCGATTAACGACTTTCCAGATAATATAGATTTCAACATTAATCATAAAAGAACCTTTGAGTAAATAATTACCGTACAATTCAATCCTTCCACCATATAATGTCCCAATTAAATATAAGACATGAAATTACTGTCAAGTCTTATTTTATTTAATTATATGTATTTCGACTCTTAAATATACAACTCGAAATAATACACATTAGAAACTCATTTCTAATTTTATTATGCCTTGGCCAAGGATTACTGGGTTGTCATTTATCGAATCACATAGAATATTTCTCTTCTTTTACTAGAAGTTGTAGATTCTTTATTGATCATACATTATCTCTATGTACAACTTATTATACCCAAGCATACCCTTTGATATACCCTAAGGGTCTTAAGGAATAAGTCAAAGTATAACTCATCATACACAAGATACTATGATGATCTCAAGTCCAAGGATCACTTGTACTACTATCACTACAGGAATTCCTATTGACAGGCAAGTAAAACTCCATTAGATATTCCTTAACGAGTCACGTTCAGTGAACTTATTCTCTAATAAGCACCTACATACTTGCTTTAGTGTCTCCACACAAATGATCATGAGATCAATTATCCTCATCCAATGAGCAAGCAACGTATGTACCAATCTATCCGGATTCACTAATCCCTAATTTAGTAATCCAACGATTGAGAATTATTTTAGTTTTAAGCTTTCTAAGAATTTAGATCTCATTAGAATGATCATCATTATTATTCTAAAAGCATTGATTAAAACTATGGGTTTATCACATATTATAAAACAATATCATGTAGATAATTAAAAGCCTTTAATAAATTAATACTTTATATTAATAAATGAATAAGACTGTTAAAAAGAATATGCTTTATCATCAAATATGATTGACTTATGTGCATAATACTTTCACTATTCACAGAAAAATTAAATTTTCTTTTCTTTGTTAAAGTTATTTATTATGGTTACTATCTTTGATTGTATCCATGTTTTGATCTTCATTCTTGAATTTTGGTCCACAATTGATTAGTATAGAGTATTTTTAAATTTGGACAAACTGAATTACGAATCCCAAATCTTTGTCCTTTTATCTCAATGGATTCGTTTTGTTTAAAATATTTTTCATCATCCTCATTCCTAAATGATGATATAACTGAATATCTTTGGCCTGTAGTGCAAAGATGAATGATTATCTGATAAATATCTTTGACCCGTAGTTTAAAGATGAACAGGTGTTGAGATGAACATGATCAACTGGTGATACAAATGAATATCTTTGGTCCGTAGTGCAATGATGAATATTTAATTCAAGATGTATATTGATTGATATTACAGGAATAAAATATTGATGATGAACTTTTAAATTCGTAGATGATAGTAGATTTCATTCTCTACTTAACTCTTCTAATGAATTGTTATTTTCGCTGCGAATATTGATCTAAAACTGGTTGCCCATTATATTTTATCTGATTTATTGAAGGTTAACGATAATTTATTCTACATTATCTTAGTCATAATATTCTTACTGGGCTAGTTGAGCTCACCCTTTTCTTTTTTGTTCCATTTTTCTTCTCAGGAGGCGAGAATATATCAAGAACTAGTCGGGATGTGGAGTAATGTTCTAATTCAGTTGTTTTAGCGGTCCTCACTATTTTGTAAAATAGTGTATCAATAATTGTAATGAGGACTTATTTGAGTTTAAATACTGTCTAGAAGACAATATTTGTATTTAAACTCACAGTATATGAGTTGTCATATGCACGACAATTGTAATAATGAAGTTGTAGTCGTTTCTGTACCATGTATTTTGCGACTTAGAATGGGTGATGTATACCTATTTTTTGGGCGTAACAGTTGGTATCAGAGCTTAGGGATATGGTCTCTGACTGAGATCGGGGAATAGAACTAGGAGGGGAGAGATGAGTAAATCCTTCGCTAGTGTGTCCTACCTAAGCTTATTTGTTGGTCGGTCATAATATAGGGATATTATGTGGCATGTTAATTTTCTTAATTAACCCTTGTTTTATGGCAATATTTGAGAATGACAGCTGAAAATGTTAACAATAGAGTGATTGAGACCGTGGAGACACCTTTAATCACCAACCAGGAGAACGTGCAACAGGACGATAATGTTACTCCGGTAAACAACACCACCGATCAAACGATGAATGATGGGATGTTTAGAAGCTTTTTGTAGTTCATGCAAAATCAGACGAGGGAGACTCGTGTATAAAATACGGGTGAAAATAATAGCAACGCGCGACTTGTCACAGCCAAGCAGTTCAAAGAGTTGGGACCACCAGAATTTTTAGGAAAGCCGGATCCGATCAAGGCGAAAACGTGGGTTAAGCAAATTACCAAGATATTTGATGTCTTGGGATACACGGAGGAACAGAAGGTTCCATTCGCCACCTTTATGTTCTGTGGTGAGGCAGATTACTGGTGGGAATCTGTGAAGCGTACCCAACCTGCCGCACTCAATATGTCTTGGGAAACGTTTTAGAAACTGTTCAATGATAAGTATTTTCCTGAAAGTATTCGTCATATGAAGTAGGTAGAGTTTATTAGTCTGGAGCATAACAACATGACTGTGTCCCATTACGAGGCTAAATTCGCAGAGTTATCCAAGTTTGCACCTCATTTGGTAGAAAATGAGGAATGCATGACGCGGATATTTCTGAGAGGTCTGAAACCCAAATTTTGTCAATACCTTATCTCTCACAAATTTTTTCTATATTAAGATTTTGTGAACATGGCTCAATTATTAGAGCGAGATAATGAGTATGTTCAACCGAGGGACCGCAACCAAGGTCATACCGGTGGCAGTAGTCATCGGAGCTGTGACACCCCCAGAATAGGTATACATCACCCATTCTATGTCGCCAAATACATGGTACAAAAATTAAATACAAATTCATTTATACCACTATTGAACTGTCGTACAGAATACAACCACAGTTAAACTGTGAGTTTTAATACAAATATATGCAACTCTCATGGTGCCTCGACCACAACTCCTTACAATGGTACCTTACGTAAAGGTACAATCAATAACTGTTTTAGAAATTAAAATCTTTTGAAAATGCTCAAAGAAACTTTCGTACATGGGAGGCTATGCTCCTAAGTTATGATAGATATCATATGACTCGAGAATTATCCTTGGTTGACCCAATAGACCCCAAAGAAAAATGAGAAGATTGCTGTGACGCCCCCAAAATAGGTATACAACACCCATTCTGAGTCGCCAAATACATGGTACAGAAAACAAACTATAACTTCAATAATACAATTGTCGTGCAAAATACGACAACACATACTGTGAGTTTAAATACAAATATTGTCTTCTAGACAATATCCACACCCAAATAAGTCCTCAATACAATTATTCAAACACTATTTTACAGAAATAGTGAGGACTGCTAAAATATCTTTCTAGAACCATCACTCCATACCCCGACTAGATCCTGCTATGTTCTCACCTCCTGAGAAAAAATGGAACAAAAAGGAAAAGGGTGAGCTCCACTAGCTCAGTAAAGAATATTATGACTAAGATAATATACAACAAATTATCATTAGTATTCAACAGGAAAAAATCTGATAGAATATAATCGACAACAAGTTTTAGATCAACAACTGCAGCGGAAACATCAAACCATTAGAAGAGTCAAGTAGAGAATGAATTCTACTATCATCTAAGATTTAAAAGTCCATCATCAATAATTTATCCCTGTAACATCAATTAATAATCATCTTTATCCAAATATTCATCTTTGCACTACAGGCCAAAGATATTCATTTGTATCACCTGTCAGTCATGTTCATCTCAACACCTGTTCATCTTTACACTACAGGCCAAAGATATTCATCAAGTAATCATACATCTTTGCACTACATGCCAAAGATATTCAGTAATATCATCATTTAGGACTGAGGATGATGAAAAATATCTTAAAGAGAACGAATCTAGTGAGACAGAAGGACAAATAGTAGGGATTCGTATAACACTTTATCCAAGATCAATAATACTTCATAATAATCAATTGTGAAGCAGAATTCAAAAATAAAGATCAAAACATGGATACAATCAAAGATAGTAACCATAATAGACATCTTGGAAAAAAAGAAAAATTTTATTTTTCGGTGAATAGTGCCGTATACGTGAATAGTGCCGTATACGTGAATAGTAACTCCGACACAAAAAGTTCCAAACTTGATAAAAACTCATATCAATATTTCAGCATAATGATATTGAAGAAAATAATATCATTTAAGAAGAAAATAATATCCCTTACCTCAAAATATCAGTACTTCTGGTCGGAATACCGGTATAAGGCTGAAAGAAACTTGCTCTGATGAATAGAAACTCTCAAAGTATCTAAATACTCACAAAATACACTCAATAATCTAGAGAGAGAAAGAGAGAAAACTTGTTTCTGGTGTGATTTTTAATTCTAACTTAGCCCTCTATTTATAGGAAAATGTTAGCACGCCGAAGCAGACTTAACCTGCAACCTAATGGCTTTACCTGCTACTATATCCACCCACCACATTTGAATAAAAATCTCAGCATATTTTTTCACCAACCAAGAGTGGGGCCCACCAATTCTAGAATTTTCCACCAAAATGATTAACTCCGAAAATTCAACAATTTCTGAACCAGTCATCTCGTAAAATTCATAATAAATCATACGTTCATTTTTAACGGTTCAAAATTTGTGGACATATACTCAACTTATATATATATAACATATCCAAAAATTACCACGATCCAACGGTCGGATTAAAAATTATAACCCCCGCAAAATATCTCAAAAATCTTGATTTTTAATACCTCCATTCCGACAAAAATACTGATAAAAACCTCAACATTAACTCCTTCATTTTTAACCACAAAAATATATCCCTCATTTATATCTACATAAAATAAATATTTCCTTATCATATGAATCAATAATTAATTATTCACAAATAATATTACAGAATCACATTTATGACAACCAGGCCGTTCCCAGGAAAGAGGGGGCTTTCCAATAAGGATTTCTCCTTACTGGCGCGTAATTAGATGACCAAACCTCTCCTTAGACAGAACTTTCTAGACATTGGCAATAATGTTATCTAATAATATTATTCAAATAATATGAATTATTGATCTGATAATGGGAAATACTGTGCAGTGACAATTATTGAAACAACAATAATATAAAATATCAATGCAACAATTATTGAATCAATAAAATAAAATATTGAACAGTAACTACTGTAACAATTATTGAGTAGTGCATTCCTTCGTAAGAATCAATAATTGGTGCAATACCGTGTGCTACTGTATTTTAACCACCGGGTATTCCAACAGTATTAACGGTAACAACTACGCCGTTATTTATAAACAACTTATACTTGTCGTTTTCTTCATCCAATCGCTTTCCGTTATGGGGTCCACACAAGGCTGCGCCGTCGTACGAATATTCCCCGACAGCAAGAATATTCCACGACCAAACGAATATTCCCCGACAAAATGAATATTTTATAACCACTTGCTTATTTTGTAAAATTTACATATTTCACCCATAACCAAAGTATTATATCAAATTAACCCCTTATTATTCACAATAATATTTAGAGAAAATTTGATTTTATTCATTAATAAGCTGGGGTCTTACAACCTCCCCTCCTTATGAAATTTCGTCCTCGAAATTGACGTACGTACCTGATATTTCGAAAAGGTGAGGATACCTCGCTTTCATTTCTGATTCCAACTCCCAGGTCATTTCTTCAATAGCATGGTTTCTCCACAAAACCTTAACTTGTGGTATAACCTTTGTGCGTAGGACATGCTCTTTCCTATCCAAGATCTTAACAAGTACCTCCTCGTACGTTAAATCTTCAGCTATCTCGTCTGGTTCTAACTCAATAATGTGGTTCGGGTCTTTAACATATTTACGAAGCATAGATATGTGAAAAATATTATGAACACGAGACATGCTTGGAGGTAATGCGAGTCTATATGCCACATTTCCTATTCGCTCAAGAATCTCAAATGGACCAACAAATCTTGTAACTCCCTTCCATGGTGCAACACGTAACAATACATGATCCCTAATATTAAATTCCACGTCCTTCCGATGAAGATCCGCATAACTCTTTTGTCGATCCTGTGCCGTTTGTATACGTTGTCGAATCGTTTGGATCTTCTCTGTAGTCATGCGTACCAACTCTGGTCCCAACAATGTTGCTTCACCCACCTCATCCCAGCATACTGGAGAACGACATTTTCTTCCATACAACGCCTCGAATGGAGCCACACCTATGCTCGCCTGATAACTGTTGTTGTAGGAGAATTCCACCAATGGTAGGTACTTATCCCAACTCCCTTTGAGATCTAAGACACAAAGTCTTAATAGATCTTCAAGAGTTTGAATAGTCCTCTCTGATTGTCCGTCCGTTTGAGGATGGTATGCAGAACTAAATCGTAAATCCGTGCCCATAGCTTTCTGCAAGCTAACCCAAAATCGTGAAGTGAATCTTGGGTCACGATCCGAAACTATGGATACTGGCATGCCATGCAATCTCACAATCTCATTCACGTACATACTAGCAAGACGTTCAAGGGAATAAGTCTCACGTATAGGCAAGAAATGGGCAGACTTGGTTAATCTATCAACAATAACCCAAATCGCATCTATGCCTTGAGAAACCTTGGGAAGACCTGTAACAAAATCCATAGTAATGTGTTCCCACTTCCATTTCGGAATCTCAAGTGGTTGCAATGGACCCTTTGGTACTTGATGCTCCGCTTTTACACGTTGACAAGTTAAACACCTCGAGATAAACTCCGCGATCTCTCTTTTCATATTGCTCCACCAAAATGTATGTCGAAGATCGTGATACATTTTGGTACTCCCAGGATGGATTGCAAACGGTGTGTTGTGTGCCTCCATCATTATTCTATGCTTCAAGTCAAAATCGTTAGGAACACAAAGTCTGGAGTTGACTTGAAGCATTCCTTCTTCATCGATTCTTGCTTCTGGAATAACACCTTCTTGCACTTTCTTCTTCATACGCATCAGCTCTATGTCCGTAGCTTGAGCAGCTTTAACTTTATCGACTAAAGTCGGTTCTACTCGTATATTTGATATCAACATGTGGGTACTTGGAGCCTTCATCTCTATCTCCATCCTTTGCAAGTCATACAAAATGGGCCTTTGTGTTAACAACATTGCACTTGTACCCACATATGATCTTCTACTCAATGCGTCAGCTACTACGTTTGCTTTTTCAGGATGATATTGGATGGTATGATCGTAATCTTTCAACAGCTCGAGCTAACGTCGCTGCCGCATGTTGAGTTCCTTTTGGGTGAAGAAATATTTGAGGCTTTTATGATCTGTATAGATCTCCACTTTCTCCCCATACAGGTAGTGTCTCCAAATCTTCAACGCAAAAACGACTGCTGCCAACTCCAAATCATGAGTAGGATAATTCCTCTCATATTCTTTGAGTTGTCGCGAGGCATAGGCTATGACTTTCTCATGTTGCATGAGAACACATCCTAACCCTTTGCCTGAAGCATCGCTGTAGATAACAAATCCATCCGAACCAGATGGTATTGTCAGAACAGGTGCCGAAATGAGTCTCCTTTTGAGCTCTTGGAAAATCTTCTCGCATTCCTCGCTCCAACCGAATTTTGTATCCTTCCGAGTCAGCTAAGTTAATGGAGTAGCGATTCTAGAAAATCCTTCCACAAATCTCCGATAATAACCAGCTAAGCCCAGAAAGCTACGTACTTCGGTTACCGACTTCAGTTGCTCCCAACTTTGTATGGCTTCAATCTTCGCCGGGTCGACAAATACTCCTTGTTTTGACACCACGTGCCCAAGGAATGCTACTTCCTCAAGCCAGAACTCGCATTTCTTCAGTTTTGCATATAGTTTGTTTTCACGAAGCCTTTGCAATATCAGCTTCAAATGGCGCTCATGATCTTCAAGGCTTTTGGAATAGATGAGGATGTCATTAATAAAGACAACAACGAACTGATCCAAATATTCTTTGAATATACGGTTCATCATATCCATGAAGGTAGCAGGAGCATTAGTCAATCCAAAAGACATGACTAAGAATTCATAATGCCCGTACCGAGTTCTGAAGGCAGTCTTTGGAATATCCTCAGTTTTAATCTTCAGCTGATGATATCCAAAACGAAGATCGATCTTTGAAAAGAATTGTGCTCCTTGCAACTGGTCAAACAGGTCATCAATGCGAGGTAGCGGATACCTATTCTTGATAGTGACATGATTCAATTCTCGATAGTCGATACAAAGTCGCATACTCCCGTCTTTCTTCTTTACGAATAACACAGGAGCACCCCAAGGAGATGTACTAGGACGAATAAAACCGATGTCCAACAACTCCTGTAGTTGGACTTTTAACTCCTGAAGTTCAATAGGAGCCATTCGATATGGGATTTTAGAAATGGGCTTTGTACCGGGTTCAAGGTCAATAAAGAATTCAACTTCACGTTCTGGGGGTAGACCAGAAAGTTCTTCAGGAAATACATCGGGAAATTCTCTAACAATAGAAATATTATTCAAATCTGACTTGTCTTTGTTCAAATCCTTAACATGGGCTAAGAAAGCTTGACATCCGTTTTTTAATAAACGAATAGCTTTGTGGCTTGATATGACAGTGACTGATTTTAGTGGTTTAGTAGTTTGAATTCGTATGACAGGTTGGTTAGGAATATGAAAACTAACAACCTTACGAAAACAATCAATTTTAGCATGATGAGTGGTTAACCAATCAATTCCTAAAATCACATCAAAAGCAAGTATCTTTAAAGAGATAAGATCAATAGGTAATGTGATAGTGCCAACTTGGATCATGCAAGATTTATAAACTGTAGATGTAACGAAGGTTTCACCCAACGGAGTTTCAACAGATAAGTTAAAGTCCAATTTCTCCGGAGTCAAGTTTAAATGTTGAGCACAAGCAGGAGAGATAAAAGAATGGGTAGAACCGGTATCTAGTAAAGTATAAACTTCACAAGAATTCAAGATTAGCTTACCCGTGATCACCTCGTTCGGGTTTCTCGCGTTTTGGCCAGTCACGACAAACGCTCTTCCAGGAACCGTTGATTTTGACTTATTCGGGACAGCTTTTGGAGTCACCATCCCCGCTGAACTTGGTTTTGCTACAGAACACTCTCGAGCTATATGATCCTCCTTTCCACAGTTATAACATACCTTGGATTGTTGTGGGCAGTTTGGGCTGATATGTCCCTCTTTCCCACATTTGTAACATACGATCGGTGGTCGTTCTCCTCCCCTAGAAACAGTTGATGTTTGTGCGGACGTCTTCACGCTATCATTGTTATACCTTCTCTTCTTGAAATCTCCTCCCGACTCACTCCTTTTATTATCACGACCACGATTACCACTAGAGTGGTTACCGCTTTTGTCCGAATGTTTTCCTCCCTGCTGGTTTTCATTGCTTCGATGACTACCGCCACCGGTATGACCCTGGTTGTGGTCCCTCGATTGAACATACTCATTATCTCGCTCTAATAATTGAGCCCTGTTTATAACATCTGAATATAAAGAAAATTTATGAGAGATAAGATATTGTCGAATATCGGGTTTTATACCTCTCAGAAACATCCTTGTCATTCGTTCCTCATTTTCGACCAAATGAGGTGCAAACCTGGATAACTCTGCAAACTTCGCCTCGTACTGGGACACCGTCATGTTGTTTTGTTCCAGTCTGATAAACTCCACCTCCTTCATATGACGAATACTTTCAGGAAAGTACTTGTCACTGAACAGTTTTTGAAATGTTTCCCAGGACATGTTGAGTGCGTCAGGCTGTGTACGCTTCACAGACTCCCACCAGTAGTCTGCCTCACCGCGGAACATAAAGGTGGCGAATGGAACCTTCTGTTCCTCCGTGCATCCCAAGACATCGAATATCTTGATAATTTGCTTGATCCACGTTTCCGCCATGATCGGATCCGGCTTTCCCTTAAATTCTGGTGGTCCCAATTCTTTGAACTGCTTGGCTGTGACAAACCGCGCATTGTTATCATTTCCACCCATATTCTGCACACGAGTCTCCCTCGTCTGATTTTGCATGAACTGCAAAAAGCTCCTAAACATTCCATCATTCATCGTTTGCTCGGTAACGTTATTTACAAGAGGAATATTTCCTTCATGTTACACGTTCCCCTGGGTGGTGATCACAGGTGTCTCCACGATCTGATTTACTCTATTATTAACGTTCTCAGCTGCCATTCTTAAATACTGTCATAAAACAAGGGTTAATAGTCATGTCATATATTATCCATATACTTTGACCGACCAAATAAACACCAAATAAACTTAGTCAGGTCATACTAGCGAAGGAATTCTCCGTCTTTTCCCTCCTAGTTCTTGTCTCACATCTCAGCCAGGGATCATATCCCTAAGCTCTGATACCAACTGTGACGCCCCCAAAATAGGAATACAACACCCATTCTGAGTCGCCAAATACATGGTACAGAAAACAAACTACAACTTCAATAATACAATTGTCGTGCAAAATACGACAACACATACTGTGAGTTTAAATACAAATATTGTCTTCTAGACAATATCCACACCCAAATAAGTTCTCAATACAATTATTCAAACACTATTTTACAAAAATAGTGAGGACTGCTAAAACATCTTTCTAGAACCATCACTCCATACCCCGACTAGATCCTGCTATGTTCTCACCTCCTGAGAAAAAATAGAACAAAAAGGAAAAGGGTGAGCTCCACTAGCCCAATAAAGAATATTTTGACTAAGATAATATACAACAAATTATCATTAGTATTCAACAGGGAAAAATCTGATAGAATATAATCGACAACAAGTTTTAGATCAACAACTGCAGCGGAAACAACAAACCATTAGAAGAGTCAAGTAGAGAATGAATTCTACTATCTTCTAAGATTTAAAAGTCCATCATCAATAATTTATCCCTGTAACATCAATTAATAATCATCTTTATCCAAATATTCATCTTTGCACTACAGGCCAAAGATATTCATTTGTATCACCTGTCAGTCATGTTCATCTCAACACCTGTTCATCTTTGCACTACATGCCAAAGATATTCATCAAGTAATCATACATCTTTGCACTACAGGCCAAAGATATTCAGTAATATCATCATTTAGGACTGAGGATGATGAAAAATATCTTAAAGAGAACGAATCCAGTGAGACAGAAGAACAAATAGTAGGGATTCATATAACAGTTTATCCAAGATCAATAATACTTCATAATAATCAATTGTGAAGCAGAATTCAAAAATAAAGATCAAAACATGGATACAATCAAAGATAGTAACCATAATAGACATCTTGGAAAAAAAGGAAAATTTTATTTTTTGGTGAATAGTGCCGTATTCGTGAATAGTGCCGTATACGTGAATAGTGCCGTATACGTGAATAGTAACTCCGACACAAAAAGTTCCAAATTTGATAAAAACTCATATCAATATTTCAGCATAATGATATTGAAGAAAATAATATCATTTAAGAAGAAAATAATATCCCTTACCTCAAAATATCAGTACTTCTGGTCGGAATACCGGTATAAGGCTGAAAGAAACTTGCTCTGATGAATAGAAACTCTCAAAGTATCTAAATACTCACAAAATACACTCAATAATCTAGAGAGAGAAAGAGAGAAAACTTGTTTCTGGTGTGATTTTTAATTCTAACTTAGCCCTCTATTTATAGGAAAATGTTAGCACGCCGAAGCAGACTTAACCTGCAACCTAATGGCTTTACCTGCTACTATATCCACCCACCACATTTGAATAAAAATCTCAGCATATTTTTTCACCAACCAAGAGTGGGGCCCACCAATTCTAGAATTTTCCACCAAAATGATTAACTCCGAAAATTCAACAATTTCTGAACCAGTCATCTCGTAAAATTCATAATAAATCATACGTTCATTTTTAACGGTTCAAAATTTGTGGACATATACTCAACTTATATATGTATAACATATCCAAAAATTACCACGATCCAACGGTCGGATTAAAAATTATAACCCCCGCAAAATATCTCAAAAATCTTGATTTTTAATACCTCCATTCCGACAAAAATACTGATAAAAACCTCAACATTAACTCCTTCATTTTTAACCACAAAAATATATCCCTCATTTATATCTACATAAAATAAATATTTCCTTATCATATGAATCAATAATTAATTATTCACAAATAATATTACAGAATCACATTTATGACAACCAGGCCGTTCCCAGGAAAGAGGGGGCTTTCCAATAAGGATTTCTCCTTACTGGCGCGTAATTAGATGACCAAACCTTTCCTTAGACAGAACTTTCTAGACATTGGCAATAATGTTATCTAATAATATTATTCAAATAATATGAATTATTGATCTGATAATGGGAAATACTGTGCAGTGACAATTATTGAAACAACAATAATATAAAATATCAATGCAACAATTATTGAATCAATAAAATAAAATATTGAACAGTAACTACTGTAACAATTATTGAGTAGTGCATTCCTTCGTAAGAATCAATAATTGGTGCAATACCGTGTGCTACTGTATTTTAACCACCGGGTATTCCAACAGTATTAACGGTAACAACTACGCCGTTATTTATAAACAACTTATACTTGTCGTTTTCTTCATCCAATCGCTTTCCGTTATGGGGTCCACACAAGGCTGCGCCGTCGTACGAATATTCCCCGACAGCAAGAATATTCCACGACCAAACGAATATTCCCCGACAAAATAAATATTTTATAACCACTTGCTTATTTTGCAAAATTTGCACATTTCACCCATAATCAAAGTATTATATCAAATTAACCCCTTATTATTCACAATAATATTTAGAAAATTTTTGATTTTATTCATTAATAAGCTGGAGTCTTACAATTGCTATCATGTTCTTTCCAATGGCGAGTCTTCTCTTGACATATAATTATCTCCATTGTCTTCAATTGAGAACTATATTTCAACCAAACTCCAAGATTATATAGGTAGTGCTCATAGATATAATCAGCAAGTGCATGTGCACAACCCTGTCTTATGATAACACGAGGTCGTCTGTCATTAGACATCTTGTATGATAGTGACGAAACGTCCTTTCAAAGTTGGGTTCACCTCACCCTATTCCAAAATCAACGGTTAAAATGACGTATAAAATACGACGCACTTATCTATAATTCTCAATAAAATTATTTCTATACTTTTTTTTAGGGAGAACCTCAACAGCTATAGACCACCGTTCTATTCCTCTGTTACCCCCGCTCGACCCAACTACACTCTTATTACTTGAAAGGAATTGTGAAGGAAAAGGGTGAGCACAACTAGCCCAGTAAAGAATATAATGACTAAAGATAATTAAATTATCAATAGCCTTCGTCAGTAATAAATCAGAGATTTAGAACATATGGTAGATGATAAAACTTTTCAACCATAATTGCAGCAGAACGAGCAATCTATTAGAAGAGTCAAATAAACCATAAAGTCTATTATCTTATCCTTGTTAAAAGTCCACCAATAATATTTTATTCCTGTAACATCAATCAACAGTTTCTGTCTACAATCATGTGAATAACTCATAATCGTAATTGTGGTTCTAAATTCCTTTTCGCACCCAGGACGAAAATAATTTTCATCACATGTCTTTACCTTAGTAGAGGACTGGATACTGCAATAGTGAAGTAGCATAATACTCTTCTTCTTGCTCTTTATAGTTTTTCTCTCTATAGTTTCTTTTGTGAGTCTCAGTGAATTGGTGAGAATGAAAGAAGAATTAAGCTTCTATTTATAGGAGAAATGACTAAGTAGTAACTAATTCACGAACGGTCCAGATTGATTTAGTATTAGAACGGACGGTCCAGATTGATTACTATTAAAACCATAACCGACGGTCTAGATTGATATACTTTTAAAACCACCACCGACGGTCCAGATTGATTTACTTTTAAAACCACCACCGACGGTCCAGATTGATTTACTATTAAAATTACCACCGACGGTCCAGATTGATTTACTATTAAAACCACCATCGACGGTCCAAATTGATTTACTATTAAAATCACCATCGACGGTCCAGATTGATTTACTATTAAAACCACCACCAATGGTCCATATTGATTTAACTTATTACACTTTAGTACCCCTAAAGTTTTTCAAGTTTACATTATTCCCCTCTAACTTTTGTAAATCACTTAACTTCAATAAACACATTCTTTAATACTTCAACAATTATTCATTATTAATATTATAACTCACAATATTTAACAACCAGACCATCGGTCGTATGTTATAAATGCGAGAAAGAGGGACACATCAGCCCAAACTGTCCACAACAATCCAATGTGTGTTATAACTGTGGAAAGGAAGGTCATATAGCTAGAGATTGTCTTGTAGCTAAACCAAGTCCAACGGGGATAGTGACTCCAAAGGCTGTCCCGGACAAGTCAAAATTGGTGGTTCCTGGAAGAGCGTTTGTCGTGACTGCCCAAAATGCGAGAAACCCGAACGAGGTGATCACAGGTAAGCTAATCATAAACTCTTTCAAAGTTTATACCTTATTAGATACCGGTTCTACCCATTCTTTTATCTCTCCTGCTTGTGCTCAACGTTTGAACTTGACTCCGGAGAAGTTAGACTTTGACTTATCTGTTGAGACTCTGTTAGGAGAAGCTTTCATGACATCCACTGTTTATAAATCTTGCTTGATTCAAGTAGGGACCATCACATTACCTATCGATCTTATTTCGTTGAAAATACTTGTATTTGATGTGATTTTAGTGATTGATTGGTTAACCACTCATCATGCTAAATTTGATTATTTTCGTAAGATTGTTAGTTTTCATATTCCTAACCAACCTGTTATGCGAATTCAAGCAACCAAACCACTAAAGTTAATCACTGTCATATCAAGTCATAAAGCCATTCGTTTATTGAAAAATGGATGTCAAGCTTTCCTAGCGCATGTCATGGACTTGTACAAAAATATGTCAGATTTGAATAATATTTCTGTTGTTAGTGAATTTCCTGTAGAACTTCCCGGTCTACCCCCAGAACGTGAAGTTGAATTCTTTATTGACCTTGAACCTGGTACAAAACCCATTTCTAAAACCCCATATCGAATAGCTCCTATTGAACTTCAGGAGTTAAAGGTCCAACTATAGGAGTTGTTAGACATAGGTTTCATTCGTCCTAGTACATCTCCTTGGGGTGCTCCTATTTTATTCGTAAAGAAGAAAGACGGGAGTATGCGACTTTATATTGACTACCGGGAATTGAATCATGTCACCATTAAGAATAGGTATCCACTACCTCGAATTGATAACCTGTTCGACCAGTTGTAAGGAGCACAATTCTTTTCAAAGATCGATCTTCGTTCTGGATATCATCAGTTGAAAATTAAAACTGAGAATATTCTGAAGACTACCTTCAGAACTTGGTATGGGCTTTCATGGATATGATGAACCATGTGTTCAAGGAATATTTGGATCAATTCGTTGTTGTCTTTATTGATTACATCTTCATCTATTTCAAAAGCCGTGAAGATCATGAGTGCCATTTGAAGTGAAAGTAGTATGCACACAAGCCAATCACGTTTGATGATAAAGCATGTACTTTATAACAATCTTATTCATTTATTAATAAAAAGTATTAATTTATTAAAGGCTTTTAATTATCTACATGATGCTTTATAATATGTGATAAACCCATAATTTTAAGCATTTCTTTTAGAATAATGATGATGATCATTCTAATGAGATCTAAATTCTTAGAAAGCTTAAAACTAAAATAGTTTCCAATCGTTGGATTACTAAATTGGGGATTAGCGAATCCGGATAGATTGGTACATACGTTGCTTGCTCATTGGATGAGGATGATTGATCTCATGATCATTTGTGTGGAGACACTAAAGCAAGTATGTAGGTGCTTATTAGAGAATAAGTTCACTGAACGTGGCTCGCTAAGGAATACCTAATGGAGTTTTAAGTGCCTGTCAATAGGAATTCTTGTAGTGATAGTAGTACAAGTGATCCTTGGACTTGAGATCATCATAGTATCTTGTGTGTGATGGATTATACTTTGACTTATTCCTTAAGACCCTTAGGGTATATCAAAGGGTATGCTTGGGTATAATAAGTTGTACATGGAGATAATGTATGATCTATAAAGAATCTACCACTTCTAGTAAAAGAAGAGAAATGTTCTATGTGATTCGATAAATGACAATCCAGTAGTCCTTGGCCAAGGTAGAATGAAATTAGAAAGGAGTTTCTAATTTGAATTATTTGGAGTTGTGCATTTAAGAGTCGAAATACATATAATTAAATAAATTAAGACTTGACAGTAATTCCGTGTCTTATATTTAATTGGGACATTGTATGGTGGAAGGATTGAATTGTACGGTAACTATTTACTCAAATGTTCTTTTATGATTAATGTTGAAATCTATATTATCTAGAAAGTCGTTAATCGCTAGGGAGGCTTATCCCTATTGTAGAATAAATATTATTTATTTAAATAAATTAATATTTTAATTTATTTATTTAAATAAGATTAGAATTGTTCTAATTGATTTATTCACAACCGGTTTAATATGGAGAACCTAAAGGGTCACACCATAAAAGAAAGAATAATTATTTAAGAAGTTAATGGCATAATCGTAATAATAAGTTAAGTATATTTAATTTAATATATAGTGATAGAATAAATTAAATAGCTTAATATTTATTATTTAATATTTTGAAAAAATTAAATATAAATTAATAAGAGGAGTCTTATTATTATTACTATTATTATTATTATTATTTTTTAATTCCTAAAGGAGTTTGGGAATTAATTAATAAAAATACTCTCATATATTCTTAATAAGATTAGGAGGTTAAATTAATTAAAAGAGTTTAATTAATTATTCCTGATAAGATTAGGGAGCTTAATTAATTAAAAGAATTTAATTAATCAAATAATACCCTATTTTCTAATTAGATTAGAAGGGTTAACTAATATCTTTATAAGAGGTGTCTTATATCAGATATCAATATAGGTGATTACAATTGTTGGAGAGTACACCTTTTTCTATAGAGATAAAAAACTAGGGTTTAGTCAACCACCATTCTTCTTGAATATTTCTTCTTCCTTGGTGGATCACCTCTAGAGGCCAAACTTTTGGGTGGCTAACATTGATAAAAGGAAGTAACCAAATCCGGTTGATTCAAGTTGAACGCGAAAAGGATTGGAGGTGAACTTGTACTTGAGGAAGCTCGAATTTTCAAAGGTGTGATTATTGTTCTTCATATTTTCGTTTAATTAATAATTGTGCATAAAGGATGATCCTGGTATATGGTTTGTAAAATTTTAAAACTCTGATTTTCCATGCTTCTGCTTATTTTGTGCAATTTGATTGCGTTCATGAATATTACAAGCCTAACAGTGGTATCAGAGCCAAACCTTTATGTGAATTATTAATTATTTTAATTTGATATGTGTTTAGAATAATTTAATTGGGCATAATTTTGTTATATAAAATTTATTAAAAAAAAATGAAATCATTCAAAGCACGAATGAATGCGCAGCAGTGCAGGATATATAATACGGTTTCAACTTTCACGTAATTCAAGGGATGCTGATTCACGTGGAAGGTTCCTGCATAACTATTATATCATAAGCATATGTATATTACGTATCATATGCTATGTTTACTATATATATATATATATATATATATATATATATATATATATATATAATAATAATAATAATAATAATCTTAATAATTTTATAATTAAAATAAAAAAATTATTTTAATATTAAAATAAAAAGTTTATTTTAATCTTAAAATAAAAAGTTTATTTTAATTTTAAAATTAGATTTCATGCTAACTAATTAGAGTTAGAATTGAATTCCATGATAACTAATTGGAGTTGAAAAAGGATTCCATGTTTCCTTAAATAAAGGAATTTATTTAGATATGAAATAAGATTTCATATTATTCAAAATAAAGGAGTTTATTTGTGAATAGGAAAGAGAATCCGTATTTTCTAAAATAAATGAGTTTATTTAGATATGGAATAAGATTTCATATTATTCAAAATAAAGGAGTTTATTTATGAATAGGAAAAGAATCCGTATTTCCTTTTATAAAGGAGTTTTTTTTATTTACTTAGAATTGAATTCCATAATTAATTAAAATAAATGAGTTTATTTTGATTAAAATAAAATAGTTTATTTTATTCAAAATATGATAAATTAAAATAAAAGAGGTTTATTTTGATTTAAATTTGAATTAAAATAAAGGAGTTTATTTTGATTCAAAATTAGATTTTATGCCAACTAGTTTTGCCTATTAAATGATATCAATATATATATTGAATGTTTATTATTCATGAGATGAATATTATTTATTGATGCATATGGTGATGTGTATGATAATAAATGAGATTGATTATAGACTATTGACCAATGTGATTGAATTTTATTTTAGTTAGATGCATGAATGTATGGATTTTATTAAATGGGGTATGCGTACCTCGTCTCTTCTCTAATTTTTCTTAATATAAATTCTATCTCCCTCCTATGTACTTTCCCTTGACTATTGATCAAGGTTTCTATTTATTTTAAATAATTTTGTAATATGAATAGTTAGAATTAATTTTGAAGAATTGGATATCAAGGAGCAAGGAGCATTTGAAGACCCGTTTGTAATGAAGCCTATGTTTAAATGTAATAGTTATATTTAAATATTAATTCTTGCATCCCTAGGGTTTGACCTTTTGGTTCACTTGGTGGATGTAGTGAACCAAACTTGAATAAAAGTTCATAATCAATCCGGGTAGAATATAGTATTTTATATGTGCATGCTTATACATATATATATATATATATATATATATATATATATATATATATATATATTATATTATGCAATCATGATTCATATGTTAATTAATATAGCGCGTATTTTATATATATATCTACATGCGCGCTAAACAAGGTGAGACAAATTAATAACAAACCCCTCAAATATTTTATATTAAGTTGTAATGTTCAAAGATATTTGGAATATCGAACGTCGCCTTCTAGCATGATAGAAACAATAGAGTATTAAATATTTAATATAAGTTTGTTGTGCACACACAAGGAAAGTATTAAATATTTAAGATGTTATTTTTATTACATATGATGTTTATAAGGAATTGAACATTACTGCTTTGTTGTGCACACACAAGGGCTGTAGTTTTCTCTTCACTTATATGGAAATGCTGAGTCTGACTTAACTTAAATTATTTTAGTTCGGATGTGCACACACTTGACCATTATGATTTAAGAGGTAAAATACAAGGAATTGCATAGTTAATGTAATTGACAAGAGTTGTTTACCTATTTATTTATATATAGTTTGTTGTGCACACACAAGATTATATACATTTAAAATGAGATCCTTATTCTCACTAGCATATCTTCAATTAGATATTGCCGAACTATATATATTGAGGGTAATATAGTTTGAAGAAAATAGTGGGAGACACCGATTTGAAATAAGACCTAATTTATTTTGGTGATTAATAAAAGAATGTATGCTAAAATGTTGTTAGTTACAAATTCATTTACAGAATTTTACAATGTCTAAATTACTATCACTGCGAAGCATATCAGATGATAATTAACCAGACTGAATTAAACGGATTGGTAAAGGAACTTGAGAATAATTCTCATGGCTGAAAAGCTATCTTATGTCCTTAATACGCCTATCCCTGCAATGGTTGCAGACAATGCCTCTGAGGAAGAGATTGCTACTTTTAGAAAGTGGCAAGATGATGCCTAGTTGGCTCAATGCATCATGCTCGCATCCATGAGTAACGAGCTTTAGCGTCAACATGAAAATATGGATGCTCCTACTATACTCCTACACATCAAGTAGTTGATGGTGAGGAAAGTAGGACTAATAGATATCAGATATCTAAGGAGCTCTTCCGATCTAGAATGACCAACGACAATACAGTATAGACACATGTCCTAAACAAGATCAATTTGATTGAATAATTAGGACAACATATTTTTTCATGGATGGAGAGTTGAGCCAAGATTTGATCTTGCACTCACTCCCAGACTCTTTCTCACATTTGTTGTGAATTTTTCATATGAATAAGCTAGATATCAGCTTCGCTGATTTTCTTAACATGGTGAAAAAGGCTGAGAGTTACTTTCCAACCAAGAAAGACTAAGTCTTACTGGTAGGGGCCAAAGGATCTTCTAAAAAGAAGAACGATTCAAAGAAGGTAAATAGAAAGGCAAAAATAAAGGATAATAAGAACAAAACTGATACGGATAGCAAAGGAGTTTACTTCCACTGCAATAAGTCAGGACACTGGAAAGGAGACTACGAGAAGCATCTTGTAGAGGCTAACCAGAAGAAGCTTAATGAAGCTTTGGTTACAAATAAAGTTTTGTTCATGAATGAAATAAATTTTTCTTTAAGACAAGGTTCTACTTGGGTACTGGATACCGACTTTGGTTATCATAAATATAGATTTATGAAGGGACCAAGCATAAGCAAGCGACAAGTAATCCTATGTGTGGAAATGAAGCAAATGTTGCTACATTAGCCATAGAAACTTATTGTTTAGCATTGCCTACGAGCAAATCTATTAAGTTAATAAGTTGTTATTGTATTCCAATTCTCGTAAGAAACATTATTTCTATTTTGTTGTTGGACAATGAAATCTTTGGTATTATATTTAAGAACAATTATTGTTCTATTTATAATAATAATGTTTTGTATAGAACTGGAATATTACTTAATGGATTTTGTATACTTGACTTACGTGAAAAATAATTTTATAAATTGAACAAACTAGTATAAGAAAAGGAGATGATCATTCAAAGAGTTGAATATGTGTATTTGCTGAAATGCAAGTGTGAATTATTTGAAAGGTTCAAAGAATTCAAAAGTGAAATAAATTGACAAAATATTAAGATTCTTTGATTAGATCAAGGAATAAATACTTGTGCAATAAGTTTCTAGATCATCTTAAATAATTTTCTCATAATGGACGGCTCCTGATATGCAATAATTTATTGGTGTATCTAAAAGGGAAAATTGTACCTTGTTGGGCGTGGTGCGGTCCATAATAATTTTACCGACATTCCAGTATCCCTCTGGGGTCATGTCTTAGAAATGGTTGTATACTTACAAAAAGGTAACCTCAAAATCAGGCCCCAAGACTCCATAAAAGTTATGGACATGGAAGATTCCTAATCTTAAGTATGTTAAGATAAGGGGTTGTCTAACTTATGTGAAAAGGTTTCAAAGGATAAGTTTGGGACAAGATTTGACAAGTACATATTTGTGGGACATCCTAAAGTAAGTTTAGGGTATATTTTCTATAATCCTACTTAGCAAAAGGTGTTTATTGCAAAACATACTGCCTTCTAAGATAAAGAACCACAAAACACTATAAGTTTAATAAGAGGAACTTGTAGATAGACCTATTGTACCATAACCGAATCGTAAATTTGGAATAGTACCGAAGATACATGGGAGGTATGGATTCATCATAGATGATGATGGTGATGATGAGGTACACATCATAGAAGATGATGATCCAATTACATACGATGAGGTAAGAGTTGTAGACACTCAGAGAAATGAATTGAAGCAAGCTTCTCAAAATGAAACATTCATTTTGATGAAACAAATCAAAGGAGTTTGATTTTATCACAAATAAGAATGAACCTAGTGTGTACAAAAGGGTCAGTGGGAGCGCCATGACATTCTTAATATTATATGTTGATATACTATGGATAATGAATGACATACTAATGCTATAATCAGTAAAGATAAATTTGTCTAAACATTCCTTCATGAATGATTTGGGAAGAGTATCTTAATTGGGGATAAAATCTATATAGATAGATTCAAGAGGATACTCGACTTAACCCAAGGAACATATATTCATTTGATGCTAAAGTCGTTTAGCATGACAAACTCCAAGAGATGTCTCATGTTGATGAGCCGTGGAGTGTATCTCTTTTAATAGTCCCCATAAACTTCTGAAAAGAGAGATCGCATGAGTGACAATCATGTATACAATGAAATATACGAGAACTAATTATGATCGGTCATATTCTGGAGAAGATCACTGTAAGACAGTGAAAAACATCTTAAAGTACTTAATCGGCACTAAGAATGTGATTAAAATTTATGGTGGGTCTAAATTAAAACTAGAGGGCTTAACAGACTCAAGTTTTTTTTTAAACTAACCAAGACAACAACAAATCTACTTTAGGGTAAGGTGTTATCTTGAACGGTGGTGCAGTGAATTGGAAATGTTCTAAACAGCAAAGAGTTGCTAGTTTAGTGATAAAGACAAAGAATATAGCTGTAAATGAAGCTGCAAGTTGATTGTTTGGATGTAAAGTTCATTATAGAACTAGAAATAGTTCCTAATTTTCATCTTAGATCTGAACATGTGTTGCTAAACTTTCATTTGATTATAAGAATCATTGAAAGATGGGAAATCAATATAGAGATAGTGAACTCTCAAGAATAATATTACATATCCATTAACTAATGCTTATCCAACAGCAGGATAATCGTCACTTAGAGAAGAAAGGTATGAGATACCATGGCAATTGGCTTTAGTGAAAGTGGGAGATTAAAAGTAGTATCCACACAAGCCAATCATGTTTGATTATAAAGCATGTACTTTGTAACAATCTTATTTATTTATTAATAAAAAGTATTAATTTATTAAAGGCTTTTAATTATCTACATGATGCTGCATTATAATATGTGATAAACTCAAAGTTTTAAGCAATGCTTTTAGAATAATGATTATGATCATTCTAATGAGATCTAAATTCTTAAAAAGCTTAAAACTAAAATAGTTCCCAATCGTTGGATTACTAAATTGGGGATTAGTGAATCCGGATAGATTGGTACATACATTGCTTGCTCATTGGATGATGATGATTTATCTTATGATCATTTATGTGGAGACACTAAAGCAAGTATGTAGGTGCTTATTAGAGAATAAGTTAACTAAACGTGGCTCGCTAAGGAATACCTAATAGAGTTTTACTTGCCTGTCAATAGAAATTCCTGTAGTGATAGTAGTACAAGTGATCCTTGGACATGAGATCATCATAGTATCTTGTGTATGTACTTTGACTTATTCCTTAAGACCCTTAGGGTATAACAAAGGGTATGCTTGGGTATAATAAGTTGTACATAGAGATAATGTATGATCAATAAAGAATCTATCACTTCTAGTAAAAGAAGAGAAATGTCCTATGTGATTCGATAAATGACAACCCAGTAGTCCTTGGCCAAGGCAGAATGAAATTAGAAAAGAGTTTCTAATTTACATTATTTGGAGTTATGCATTTAAGAGTCGAAATACATATAATTAAATAAATTAAGACTTTACAGTAATTCTATGTCTTATATTTAATTGGGACATTGTATGGTGGAAGGATTGAATTGTACGGTAACTATTTACTCAAAGGTTCTTTTATGATTAATGTTAAAATCTTTATTATCTAGAAAGTCATTAATCGCTAGGGAGGCTTATCCCTATTGTAAAATAAATATTATTTATTTAAATAAATTAATATATTAATTTTTTTTTTAAATATGATTAGAATTATTCTAATTGATTTATTCACAGTCGGTTTAATATGGAGAACCTAAAGGGTCACACCATAAAAGGAAGAATAATTATTTAAGAAGTTAATGACATAATCGTAATAATAAGTTAAGTATATTTAGTTTAATCTATGGTGATAGAATAAATTAAATAGCTTAATATTTATTATTTAATATTTTAAAAATATTAAATATAAATTAATAAGAGGAGTCTTATTATTATTATTACTATTATTATTATTTAATTCCTAAAGGAGTTTGAGAATTAATTAATAAAAGTACTCTCATATATCCTAATAAGATTAGGAGGCTAATTAATTAAAAGAGTTTAATTATTTATTCCTAATAAGATTGGGAGCGTAATTAATTAAAATAAAACCTAATTCCTTAATTGTTAAGGAGGGTTGCCTACATCTATAAATAAGAGGAGTCTTATTATGGGTGAGGGTGGTTGACACTTTCACAAAATATGTGAATACGTAATTCTAATAGTTGGGAGAGTACACCCTTTTCTATGAGAGATAGAAAAACTAGAGTTTTGCCAAATACCCATCTTCTTGAATTTTTCTTCTTCTTTGGTGGATCACCTCTAGAGGCCAAACACTTGGGTGGCTAACGTTGATCAAAAGAAAGAACCAAACCCGGTGGATTCAACCTGAGGAAGCTCGAATCTTCAAGGGTATAATTCTTGTTCTTTATCTTTTCGTTTAGTTAATAATTGTGCATAAAGGATGATCCGAGTATATAGTTTGTAAAATTTTAAAACTCTGTTTTTCCATGCTTCCGCTTATTTTGTGTAATTTGAGTGCGTTCATAAATATTACAAACCTAACATTTTCTCCTTCTTTTGTAGGGGCAAGCTAACGTCGCCATGATTTCTTTCAAGAGTTCTCCTCTTTCTTTTGATGAGAGGCTTGATCTCGCCTTAAACTCCTTTCCTTTCCTGGAATCGAAAAAATGCCCCAATCCTTTCGCATGTTGTTGCTGGGGATTCATATGAGAAACTCTCTTTGTTGATTAAGTCGCAAGTGAGTAATATCTAAATTGCCAGTGAGATGATGATGGACCATACTGATGGTGCTGAATGGTGCATTTTCCTCTTTAGGATGGTTGATAAATGCCCTAGTGTTGAGTTGTCGCTGTTTTCGAGATTGGCCCAATCTTGTTGTAAGGGACCTAATATCGGGTTGTCGCCAATTTTGAAATTACCCCAGCCTTGCTTGTTATTTGGGATAGTTTCTTTGACAAATGGGCTGATAAGATGCTGAGATCGCGAGAGGCTTTTACCTCTGTACCATATGGTGAACAGTTAATGGATTTGGGCTTTGATGTTGACAGCTCTTTCTGGTAGAGATGCCGCTCTGTTAGAGAGATGATGCTTTAACTCATAGGGATACCGCTGTTACTGAGCGGGATGACGCTATATCTACTCGAGATATCGCATGCAGTTGGTTGTAGATCTGTTGGCTCATGTAGAGACCCTTGGGCAGGAGATCACAACGTTACCTCCTTCTTCCGAGAGGGATGCCACGTTAGATTTGATGGCTTGCTTGTCCACTAGTTTGTAGATTAGCATTGATTTTCTTGCATAGACTAGCTTAGCCATTTTTGTCATGTACAGGACACATTGTATACATCAAAAAGTATTATATGGCAGGGAAATATGTTTTGATTCACTTCACTTTTAGTTATGCCTTGTTACTTGCTTGATATTTGCCTGTTTCTCCAGGGCTTGTGATCTTGATGTATTCTGAACTCCTCCTTGATGGATGGACATTGAAATGTCTCAGGATCTTTTAGAAAGGATTGTTGATCTTTGTATTCCCCTACCCTTTGGTGTCTTGGGACTTGTTTCTGTATATGGTTATGGATAAGAGTGTGTTTATTTTTGTTTTTTCAGTGGTGAAATCGGACCATAAAAATGGATGCCTACGTACTCCCGTGTTTTGGGGAGATCAGGTCGACATAGTTCACCCTGTGTACATGACAGATTGTAGATGAAAAATTTGATCCCATGTACAAGACAAACTGAAAGTGTGAAAGGTTTAATCCTTGGTGGGATAAATTGAAGGTGTGAAAGGCTTAATCCCTGGTGGGATATACTGAAGGTGTGAAAGGTTTAATCCCTGGTAGGGTAACCTAAGGTGAGGTATGTATCTGATGATCTAAAACTAGGCTGCTGGTTGGAAGGTGTGTTTGTCCCTGATGGGGCAAACGAATGTGAAGAAAGGTTGTATGTAGTGAGAAAGGTTTAGAAAACCTGAACTGACTGAAGATCTGGTGATCCAAACCCAGGATGCTAGTTTGCTGGTAACTTTAGACATAGTATTGTTTCACGGTGTCCGAGTTGATGAGTTGTGGAAATTTATCTCCATCCATTTCCTGCAATCTAAGAGCTCCTCCTGTCAATACCTCATTGACAATAAATGGACCTTCCCAGTTTGGGGCGAATTTCCCTTTAGACTGATCTTGGTTGTCAATGATCTTCTTCAAAACCAAGTCATGTTGTTTAAACTGCCGTAACCAGACTTTTCTGTTGTAGGATCTGGCGATCCTTTGTTGATATAATTGATCGTGAAAGATAGTAGCGGTTCGCCTTTCGTCTATTAGAGACAATTGGTGATACCTATCTTGTAACCATTGGTCTTCATCTAGCTGAGCGTCTATCAAAACTCTGAGGGATTCCATTTCGATTTCTATGGGGAGCACTACTTCCATCCCATAGGTTAATGAGTAGGGGGTTGCCCCAGTGGAAGTGCGCATTGATGTTCTGTATGCTAATAGAGTCAGAGGCAATAAGTCAGGCCATCCTTTGTGATTGGCAGACATTTTTTTGTATGATCTTTTTGATGTTTTTATTAGCCACTTCAACAACACCATTCATCTTTGGATGGTAGATAACAGAGTTGAGATGTTTGATGTGGAATTTACTGCATAACTCCTCCATCATTTTATTGTTGAGGTTCTTAGCATTGTCTGATACAATTACCTCTGGTTGTCTATATCGATAAATGACATTATTTCTGATGAAACCAATGATAACTTTTTTGGTAACCCTAGGGAAGGAGGTTACTTTTACCCATTTGGTGAAGTAGTCGATCATTGTGAAGATGAACCGATGCCCATTACTATTTTTTGGCTCGATGAGCCTGATCACGTCCATTCCCCACATTGAGAAGGGCCAGGGTGAACTCATATTGTGGAGCTCCCTTGGAGGGGCGTGGATAGCATTCCCATGAATTTGGCATTGATAACATCTCTTAACGTGATCATCACAGTTTGCCTTGAGAGAGGGCCAGTAATGCCCTGTTCTTAGGATCTTTTTAACAAGTAGAGGGACACTAATGTGCGGGCCAAAGACTCCACCATGGATTTCATCCATGAGCTTCTGAGCTTGGTCCTTGTCCAGATATCTGAGGAGACCTAATCCTGCATCTCTCTTGTAGAGTGCATCTCTGCTCAGGTAGAATTTCATAGCTAGTCGGTGGATCTGCTTTCTTTCAGCTAGACTCGCTTCAGCGGGTGTAGATCCATCTTGTAAGTGCTCTTTGATATGCTGATACCAAGGGTGGTGGATGGGAGGTAGCTCATCCGATACTTCTCCAATGTAATTCCCATAGACTGGAGCCTTTTGTCTAGCAAACGTGAGGGTTGTCATGTTTTCCTTGTCAAGTATGTTGATCAAGGATGCCAAGGTTGCTAGTGCATCTGAGAAATCATTCCTATTCCGAGGAATGTGGAGGAAGGATATTTCTTCAAACTCTGAGGCCATCTATAGAACCTGCCGATGGTAAGGCAACAAGTGTAGACCTTTGGTGTGATAGATTCCTGTGGTTTGTCTGATTACCAATTCAGAATCCCCAAAGACAATTAACCATCTGATACCTATTGATTGGGCAAGTTTTAGCCCCATGATACAACCTTCATACTCAGCTGTGTTGTTGGTGTTGGCAAACTACAATTTGACGGCGACGAGATGCTGCTCCCCTGTAACAGATACTAGAACTTCTCCAGCTCCAGAACCTTCCATGTTTACAGCTCCATCAAAATACATCTTCCATGCTTGGCGTGCATCGTACTGATGGTGTTGCTGAACTGTCATTACCCCTTCATCGGAGAAGTATGTTTCTAAAGGTTTGAAATTCCCGGAAGGTGCGGCAGCCAGTTGATTCGCAATTCCTTGACCTTTAATGGATTTTTGCATCACGTAGACGATGTCAAACCTCTGTAGGATCAACTGCCATCAGGACATCCTACAATTCAATATGGGTTTACTGAACACGTACTTGAGAGGATCCATGTGGGATATGAGATGGGTTGTGTGACCATGGAGGTAATGTTGTAACCTCATGGAAGCCCATGCTAAAGCATAACAAGTCTTCTCAATCAGAGTGTACTTGTGTTCACTGCTGCTGAATCTTTTGCTGAGGTAGTAGATAGCTCGCTCTTGGCCTCTATCATCTTTCTGTCCCAGCATGCAGCCCATGGTATCGTCACTTATGGACAGGTACATGAATAGGGGAATATCATCCCTGGGTGGTACCAATACAGGAGCTTTGACTAGCTGCTCTTTGATTGTAAGGAAGGCCTTCTGACACTCATCATTCCATTTCATGGAAGAGTTCTTCCTTAACAACTTGAAAATAGGCTCACAGGTTGCTGTGAGTTGGGAGATGAATCTGTTGATGAAGTTGATTCTTCCAAAAAATCCTCATATTTCCTTCTCTGTCTGAGGAATGGGCATTTCCGTAATGACCTAGATTTTGGTGGGATCCAGTTCAATCCCCTTGTGATTGACTAGGAATCCTAGCAACTTGCCTGATTTAACGCCAAAGGCGCACTTGGCTGGATTCAACTTCAAGTTGTACTTACGTAACTTGTTGAAGAACTTTCTGAGATGATCTAAGTGGTCTTCCTCCCTTTGGGACTTGACAATGATGTCATCCACGTAGATCTCTATCTCTTTGTGCATTAAATCGTGGAAAAGAGCCATCATGGCTCGCAGGTAGGTAGCTCCGGCATTGATGAGGCCGAATAACAACCGTCAATAGCAAAAGGTTCCCCAGGGCGTGATGAATGCAGTTTTCTCACGATCCTCTTCAGTAACCATAATTTGATGGCACCCTGCGAAGCAATCAGCAAAGGAGTACATGTCGTATTGAGCAGTATTGTCAATGAGAATGTGGATAAATGGCACGGGAAAGCTATCTTTGAGGCAAGCTTTATTCAGATCCCTGTAATCCACGTAAACTCGCACCTTTCCTCTCGATTTAGGAACGGGGACTATGTTGGATAGCCATTCAGGGTACGTTGACACCATAATGATGCCGGCTTGAAATTGTTTCACAATTTCTTCTTTAACTTTTAAACTCCACTCAGGTTTTAATCGCCTGAGCTTCTACTTAACTGGCTTGAATCCTTCTTTGATGGGAAGGCGATGAATGACTATGTTAGTGGACAAACCCACCATGTCTTCATGAGACCATGCAAACACATCCTGGAATTGGGTTAATAGTGTAACCATGTCATTCCTTTGGTTTGAAGTGAGGTCCGTACCAATTTGGATTAGTTTAGGGCTTTCTAAGGTTCCAAGATTGAATGAGGTGGTTTGATCAAGGTTTGGTTTGGGTTTTTCTTCAACCAATTCTTTGATCTCCTGAGGTATCTCAATGTCCCTTTATATTTCCATCAAGTCTGAGTCCAACTTTTCATCAAAGTTACAATCCTTGTGGAGAAAAGGCACCTCATCAGCAAGTATATGCACATCTAAGTTTAGGGTCCTGAAACAAAATGCTTTCACTTAATATACGAAACTGTTTAATCATACAAAGTGTTAGCATGTAATGACAAAAATAACCGCTAATATTGCATAGAAAAAGTAAGCAGTTATTGCTATCTACAGGGCAGAGGGAGTTTCTACCCTTTTTACCCTTATCGGTAAATGCAAGGAGTGCTGCTCCAATTGCCAAGGGTGAAGTCCTGATGGACTGCGCTGATGGAGGGGCTGTCATCGTCCTCCTTTTCCCGAATAATGACCATTACGTCTGGGCAAACATCGTATGGGGTGTATCTATTTGTGTTATCATCATGGACAATGATGTGTATGTTTGACATCATCCTAGCGATGTCTTGCTTATGTCTCCGTTCCTCTTCTTTCACTTCGGGATTTGGAACCAGGACTTCTTTCCCCTTGATCGGTATCGGTTTATGAAATAATATGGCCATTACATGGGCATGCACCTTTACTGAAGTCTGTATAGATTCAGCTCCTGTAGGAAATCGCCTTGAAGATGATGGACCTGGTGTATGCTCTTCTTCAAGAGGAGTAATTTCAGGAGTTTTGTTGGTTTTGTCCAACTGAGATTCAGGTACATGAATTTCTTAGTCCGGTCCCTGAGTTCCTCCCTGTGCAGCAAATTCTGTATGTATGGGCATTCGTGGACCCTGAGTAGATTTGTGTAGTTCTTCAAGCAGAACAACCAACTCTGTAATTTGGTTGCTTAGTTCTTCGAACTCCTCGTAAGAGACGGGAGTAGGACTAGACTGACCGGATGAAGCCATGCTTGGCTGTAGGCTCGCTGCCTTTTTGGATTTTGAACGGGTAACAGGACCAATTGTTTCCTTACAAAAAGACTTACATAGTTTAGTCTTAGGGAATGTGGAAATGTTACATATTACGTGATGTGTCCGTTTTAGGAGTATTATCCTGTAAAACGGATGTCAGTTGTTTGTATGACAAGATAGCATGTCAGTTTTTGGTATAAAAGGGAATGCATGTACACATATTCCTTCATATTTTCCATTACATTGAGATTGACATGGAAATGAAATTACAAGTAATTATAATTACAAGTAATTGAAATAGGAAAGTATGAAGAGACTTCCCTCCGCGTTTGGTCTATCAGAGGTTGACCTATCTTAGGTTACTTTCGCAGTTTTTCGGCATGAAGGTTCCCAAATTATCGCAATTTACTTGACGGAAAGTTAATCCGATCTTTCAACTGGAGCAAATTTGGGTGGTGCCTTTCCTGAGCCTCGTTGGAATTAGTCTTCCTATGAGTCCAGTAATCAAACACCGACAAGATAGCCTCCTGGTGGAGGAACCACACAACATACATTCACATACAACGTGTCTCACCGTATGAAAATGATGACATGTGCGAAGCACTAATATCACAATCAGATATGGTGCGAAGCACTAAGTGCAATAAGTAAATGCATTCATACACATTCATTCAAATGTAAATGTAACATCCACACACAAGCAGATAACAGTTTTGAAAAGTTTGTAATGGCGACTTAAGGCCTCTTACTGGATGTCCCTAGCAGAGTCGCCACCTGTCGACGTTGAAATTTTTATTTATCCTTTTTCTGTTCTTGTCTTTTGGTGTTCTCATGTTAGGTGAGATTTATTTGAAAAAACAAGCTGTGAAAAGGTCCGACATGTATATGTCGACGATTGGACTATAAGAGTCGCCAGTTAATTTTTTAAATGGGTGTACCAACACAACCGAGAAAAGATTTGCACATTGACCCAGTGATGTGATACTGCTTAATGGGTCTGTGAAATCGAAATTCGTTAGGGTCCGGGGACTTGGTTATGCGGAGGAAAAGTGTTAGGCACCCCCTACATCCGTGTTGCCACGGTGACCGCCACTTTTCAATTAAACTGTTATATGAATGTGTGTGTGTGTGGATCAATGTGCAATTATCTGGAAGTAGTGCTATGCCTCGTTCACACTAATATACAAAGGGTTTGAATTTTGTATAAAAGTTCAGTTTTAACAAGATATAGCAATGACGTTTTATAAAAAAGGTTTTTCAAAACCCTTATGCTCAATAGTAATTGAGGCCTTTGATACTTCCATTTTATTATGGGTTCGGCTGGATTGCTTTTATTTTTGAGATGCGAGGCATCTTCGAGAAAATAATATAAAAAGTAGTGCCGAATTCCTTATAGGCATGAGAGCCATCTAAGGAAATCCAAACACCGTGAATAATTTACAAGCTGGTTACAGCTGAAAATGTCCATCACGGGAACCGAATCTAGATTCAGTAGACTGAATCTGTTATCACATGATTCCTAGGCTCACATGATGTCGCAATTTATATGAAAGCTGTAAGCAGTTATATATATAAAAGTTGTATATATATATATAGACGATCAACCACCACGAAGTGAACTTCATGGGGGACTAGAAATGTAAATATATAAAAGAGATAAATATATATAGACGATCAACCACCACGAAGCACCTTCACGGGGGATCAAAAATGTAAATAAAGCAGTAAAAACATGATCAACCACCACGAAGCACCTCCATGGGGGATCAGAAATGTAAATAAAGCAATAAAAATGATCAACCGCCACGAAGTAAACTCCAAGCGGGACTAAATGTAAAGAAAGCAATAAAAGGCCACGAAGTAAACTCCAGGCCTGACAGAAATGTAAATATATATATATATATATATATATATATATATATATATATATATATATATATATATATATATATATAAGCAGTTAACGCACCAGATATGTATCGATACAGGCTCGGTTTATCATTTCAGCGATATGTCCCTACATATGTATATAAAAGCAGTAAACGCTCTGGATATAAAATCCAGGATCATCGAATAAAGTTCGACATATATATATATATATATATATATATATATATATATATATATATATATATATATATATATATATATTTTTAAACTGTTGTCGAACTTTGTTCGATGAGCCTGGACTCACGTACGGAGCGTTTATTTGTATATATATATATATATATATATATATATATATATATATATATATAAAAGCAAATAAACGCTCTGGACGTGAGTCCAGGCTCAATCGAGGCATAACTTGATAATTACACCTGGCAAACGGGCGGGCCAAAAATGGGTCGGGCTAAAAACGGCCCGGGTTTTGGCGGGCTGAAAAAGTGAGGCCCGTGGCCCGGGTTGGGCGGGCCGGGCCGGCCCGCGGGCTTTTTTCTACTTTTTTTTTTGCAAAATCTTGATACACCAAAAATAATAATAATAATAATTTTAATTACTTAAATTAACTACATATCTCAATCAATTAAAATTTTAATAGTATTATAATTTTAGATATTATTCTAAGGGCATGATTTGGGATAATAATTGATTTACTTTCCAAATAAGTAGGGGGAATGCATAATTAAGGGATAATGATTGATTTACTTTCCAAATATACTACAATAAGTAAGGGGATTGCATAATTAAGGGATAAAATTATCTATATTATTGTGTATAGATTTTGAACTTGCATAGTTGCAATCTAAAAAATTAGTGGTTGATTCAGATTATATATTGCTAGTAATTCAAAGTATATAATCAAATTTGATTCTTTAAAATTAATATAATTTATTTAACTTTTAAAAATAATAAATATTGTAATTAATACTAATATATAGATAATTTTAAATTTTTATAATTATATTATCTAACTTAAACTAATAATTATTAGTTTAATAGTTTTATACTTTAAAATTATTAACTACAACATATCTTAATCAATTAAAATTTTAATAGTATTATAAATTAGTATTATTAATTAATTACCTACATTAACTACATATCTTAATTATAATTTTCAAATATAGTTAAAATTTATTGAAGATTGCATTAAAAACAAATAGTTGTTGTAGCTTAGTTGGTTTGAACTCTTAGTTGTTTATTTGCTTTCATTTAGAATAATCTTTTTGTTTTGTTTAATTTAGTTTTCCTAAATCTATAAATCACAATTATTGGTTGTTTAAATAAAATTTATTTGGTTAAGAATTAGTACTTGGTGATTTTTATTAAATAATTCCTTGTGGGAACGATACTCTACTTTCACTTTATTACTTGTTGACCGTGTATACTTGCACACGTATTCATTGATTGCGAAATCAATCAACAAGTTTTTGGCGCCGTTGCCGGGGAATTAATTTAATAATTATTTACCAATATTAATTTCAATCAAATTAGTCTTAATTTAAACATTTTTATTTTTATTTTTATTTCTCATTCTCTTCCTATATTTCTCTCTTTTTAGATACCATGGATGACTTTGCGTATCAATGGCCATACACGAACATGACTCAACCAAGGGGAGCGGAGATTGACGGACTTAAGAAACTTTCTGCATTGTCAGCACAGATGGAGACACTTTCGAGGATGCTTGAAGCTTTTGAAGCTCAACGTCGTCAAAGTGTGGCGGTTACTTGTGATTATTGTGTTGGAAATTATATGAGTCATCAATGCGCCATCAGTTTCGAGCCGGTACATTATAGAGGTGATTACCCCAGCAGTAATGTCTTTCCCAACAACTATCATCAGGATTGGGGGTATCACCCGAATTTTTCATGGAGTAACAATCAAGATCAATTTTATGCTCCAAGTCCAACATACCCACCGAATTTCTCGTGTCCACCTCCACTACAACAGGAAGAACATTCAAATTGGGAGGAAGCCTTGGAAAAATTCATTAGAGCTTCTGACAAAAGGAACGAGGAACAAGACAAAAGAATGAATCAAATAGAGCTGCATTTGCAAAGCCAAGGGGCATCGTTAAAGAATCTGGAAAATCAATTGGGGCAGATAGCACATGCGTTGAACAACCGTCCTCAATACACTTGGCTCTATGACATGGATGACGAGATTGATGATGAGCCTGAACCAAATCTGCAATCGGATGTGCCAAATGATATAGATGTTGAAAGAGAGGAAAGACTTGGAGACCAACAAAAAGAGATCGGCAAAGATCTAACTTTGAGTATCAACGAAGATGAGCCAATTTTGATAGTGTCCCATGTACCTTCTCTACCAAAGTTCAAGAATCCGGTTAGATTTGCAAAACCATGTCCGCTAGGTAGTCATGTCGTCGTTAATACTCCTTGTGACGTAAAAGCGAGTACAACTTCGAAGCCATGGTTCAATGAGTTGGAGAAGATAGAAGAAGAGATTGTTGTGTCTGACAAGCCTCAATGCCAGAATCTTTTCGCAGACACAATGGAAAAAACATCTAGATGTTGGACGTTCTTTAATGTGATCTTATCTAAACAAAGCATGCTAAGTGACTTTAATACAATGGCTATCGTAAATGGGAACCTACCAAAAGCGATATTATTTTCGATGGATGGAGGGTTCCTCAATTTTCGTAGGGGAATTGGATAGAGAATTGAAGAAGTCAGGCCGAGACTATAAAACAAGCGCTTATTGGGAGGCAACCCAAGTTTAATTTTTATTTTTAGTTTTTATTAGGTTTTATATTAGTAGTTTTGAATTTGTATTTATTTAGGATTTAATAAAATTACTTCTATCATGGTTTACAGGTTAGTCAAGTTAAATTCAAGTGGTGCCCTCCATGTGCTTAGCCTATTCTCCAAATTTAGTGGACAAGGAGGAAGATTGTTATATTTTCAGGGAAGTCCTCTGCTTTACTTTTTTATATTTCATCCATTGAGGACAATGTCTAGTTTAAGTTTGGGGGTATTTTAGTGTCGTATTCCATATTGTTAGTTATCTGCATAGTAGTTCATTTTTTTGTGTGTTAGCATTATTTTTTTTAGGTTGCATATAGTACATGGTAGTTATTTGCATATTCATATATGTGTTGCATTAGTATGTGTTCATGTAGTTTAATTGTATTTTTTTTCTATTTTTTTATTTTTTATATTTTTTTTTGCATGAATCTGTGCGATTAGTTGGTGTGGTCTTAGCTCGGCCTATGATAAGATTGGTATTAATTGTTAAATTAAACAATGTTGATAATTGATGATGAGTTCTAATTTTAATCATGATGATAATCTGAGCCTGTCTGAAACTTATGTAACCGGTTAGCACTTAAAGTTTAACTGTTTTGATCCACTTGGTTCAAGGGTTTCATAATTTATTTCTGAGGGACAATCTTAGTTAAAATTTAAGGAAATTAGTGAACTGGCGGTAAAGGTTGGAATGACGTAAAAGCTTGAGTTTGGGGGAATCTATGGGGTATATATATACAAATTGAATATGAAAAAAAAAGAGAAATAAAAGAAATGATGAAAAGAAAAAAAAATAGAAAATCCAGAAAAAGAAAAAAAAAGAGAATAAACACCGTGGCATGCTTGTCTAGTTTTGTGGCCTTTGTTACTTGAGTAAGTAAGCCCGAGGGGATTGTCTTTACACCTAGCGCCCTAAGGTCTTAATGGCTTGGGAGTCGTTGGTCGAAAGCTCGTTAAGGTAGCACTGAAAAGCCTAAGGGAATAAGACATTTCACAGCCATGAGAAAAAAAATGAAAAAAACACGAGAAAGAGCAAAAATGCCCTCGTGGTTGAATAAAAGTATAAATAAATCTTGTATTTACCCTTAGACTTGGTAATTGCTTAGTTTTAACCGGAGTTGTCATGTTCACAAAAGTAATTGAATTGGAACTGAAATTTTCCTTCTAAGAAGTTTGTTATGTGATTATCTTGAATTGTGGTTGGTTAGAATGGTTAACAAGCACACACACACAACTTGGGTGATGACATGTTTGGATTGACCAATTAGTTAGAGTTATGGATTTTGACTTGATTGGATATATTGTTTGAGTACCAATGGTAACTTTGAGGCCTGTTGCTATATATCATACTGATTTATTACTGGGTTCGTATGTATATTAGGAAGTAGATCATGCGTATGCATTCATGTAGTTGCGTTAGTTTGTTTATTTTTAGTTCTTTTGTGTTTTTGCTTGAGGACAAGCAAATGTTTAAGTTTGGGTGTATTTGATTAGTGAGTTTTATACACATGAATTGGATACATTCGGGCTTAATTTATTATTATCTCAAGTGTTTTAGATTAGTTTTTAAGTATTTGTGTCCATTCATGCATGTTTTACATTGTTTTGTAGGATTTGGGACAAAAGTTACGTGGATCGACGTTCGGAGTGGCTAGATTCGCGTTTTCGGCTTGTTATTTACACAATAGTCACTTCAGAGCCAATTTGAATATTTCTACAGACCTTATTTCAAAAAACTTAAAGAATGAAAGTTGTATATCTACTTCTCCTCTTTCCGGAACATCTTGAATCGTCAAAATCGGAGTTCGGACGAAGAAGTTATGGCCATTTTCCCAAAGGGCGTTGGAGTAGAAAATTTCCAAAAAAAGCACTAGCGCCGGGGCGCTAATTTCAAGGCAATTTCCAGCGCCGGGGCGCTATAAGGCAGAGTTTGGGCGTCGAGCCCAGCGCTGGGGCGCTAGGGGAAGAGGTTGGTGCGGTCTGGACGCGTTTTGGGTGAATTTTGACATCTTTTTGACTCCAAATTGGATTGGGTTTGTTCCTAAACTAAAAATTTGACTTGTAACCTATAAATACATGATGGGAGGCATAAAATAAAGGGGGATTACATAGCTTAGATTAGAGATACACTCCATTAGATTAGACATTAACCCTAGTTTTTATTATTTTTGGAGATTGAAACAATTTGAAGATCATTGAAGATCAAGAACAAGAGCAAGAGGGGAGCATCAAATTTGCTGACAACAGATTCTACTATCTTCTCTTATCATACTTTTATCTTTTAATGTCTATTCAATTGTGGATTCTTGATTTTAAGTCATTAATTATGAACTAACTCTTTTATTAAGATTTCGATTGAACTTTTTATGGCTATAAATCAGTTATTTGATTTATTCTAATTATTTGTGTTGAAGTAAATTGTTCATTTTGCTTTGAGCTTATTGATTAATTATCTGATCAATAATTACCTTGTTACTCTAGAAGGAATTGGGAAAGGAATTCTAGGGTTAGAACTGGGCTTGGTGACATGTGACTTAGTTATTTGCACAGTGAATAATTAGGTTTGTGAATAGAATGAGAATATCTATTTGCCGCATGTAACGTAAGAGGAATTGGGTTTGTAGCGAGTTTAATTCAATTGTTTTGCATAGAGATATAACAAAATTAATCTGGGTTAAATAGAAGGCAATTGATCACTCGAGAGAGTGCTTTTGGCATTTGAGAATTCCTGTTAACAATTAAGTAGATATAATAATTGGGATAGTTTAATAATTGATTTATAATTCATAATTGGGGATATTGGAGTCTTAATTCTTATTTATCTGAATTCCATCAATTCTTAGTTGTTTATTTGCTTTCTTTTAGAATAATCTTTTTGTTTTGTTTAATTTAGTTTTCCTAAATCTAGAAATCACAATTATTGGTTGTTTAAATAAAATTTATTTGGTTAAGAATTAGTACTTGGTGATTTTTATTAAATAATTCCTCGTGGGAACGATACTCTACTTTCACTTTATTACTTGTTGACCGTGTATACTTGCATGTATTCATTGATTGCGAAATCAATCAACAACATTCCATGATCATTGTTTTCATTTTCGAAAAGGTTAAACAGAAATTCATCTGTAAACCGACATAAATTATGGGCACGGGGGCTGATCAGCCCGTTATGCCCTGCATTGATCAATACTACATTACAAGAACGATAGGATCGTTCACTCTGTTCCGCCTTGGGCGCATAAATATTTTCCCGTGTAGGGATGTTCATACTTGTCTGGGTTCTAAGTCAAAGGTTTTATCTTGTTCAATAATAATCTATAATGCAACATATATATATATATATATATATATATATATATATATATATATATATATATATATATATATATATATACGGGTAATTGACAAAGGTATATCAACATGTGATTAAATACAATGATTATCCAAGTGGGGATACTTGTTTAACCATTTATAGAAATTAACGAACAGAATATATAGATCTGAATTACCATTTACTAACATGTTGATAAGCAATGAGCGTATATAATATAAGATTAATAATCTGTACAGTAATAATATAGTTTAGAAACATTCTTACTCATGTCCATTGCATAAAGAAAATGCAAAAGTAAGGTACTTGCCTGAAGCGCTGCTTACAGTTTGTAATTTAGATTTATCGCTTATCGCACGACCTATCATTAATAAGATCGTCCGTTCTATTAGAACAACATACCATAGCACATAACACTGCTTATTGTAGTCAGCACATACCCTAATCACATTGGCACATAGATTTAACAACCATTGAATCACAAATAATCACTTATCTAATCACATTATCTAAGTTCAGATCAATTTCTGAAACATGTCGGTGTACCGACATGTTTTCCCGTGTAGGGATGTTCATACTTGTCTGGGTTCTAAGTCAAAGGTTTTATCTTGTTCAACAATAATCTATAATGCAACATATATATATACGGGTAATTGACAAAGGTATATCAACATGTGATTAAATACAATGATTATCCAAGTGGGGACACTTGTTTAACCATTTACAGAAATTAACGAACAGAATATATATATCTGAATTACCATTTACTAACATGTTTATAAGCAATGAGCGTATATAATATAAGATTAATAATCTGTACAGTAATAATATAGTTTAGAAACATTCTTACTCATGTCCATTGCATAAAGAAAATGCAAAAGTAAGATACTTGCCTGAAGCGCTGCTTACAGTTTGCAATTTAGATTTATCGCTTATCTCACGACCTATCATTAATAAGATCGTTCGTTCTATTAGAACAACATACCATAGCACATAACACTGCTTATTGTAGTCAGCACATACCCTAATCACATTGGCACATAGATTTAACAACCATTGAATCACAAATAATCACTTATCTAATCACATTATCTAAGTCCAGATCAATTTCTGAAACATGTCGGTGTACCGACAACTTTATCGGGTAATAATCGAGTCTAAGACTCTATTCTGTAACTTAATATCAGTCATATTATTTTTAAATGACTTAATATAATTTTAAAACATTTATTATAATTTATCACGAAATTTCAAACATCGAAATCACATTAAAATGATTTAAATACTAATCAATTCTATTATCATTAATATTTAATTAGTATTAAACTATTAATGAAATTATTTCTAAATTATTTCTACGCGTATACTTGACATCATCGCACTCGTTCCTGCATATGATCTTCTACTCAACGCGTCAGCTACCACGTTTGCTTTTCCAGGATGGTATTGAATAGTGTGGTCGTAATCTTTTAACAGCTCGAGCCACCGTCGTTGCCGCATGTTGAGTTCTTTCTGAGTGAAGAAATATTTGAGGCTTTTATGGTCTGAATATATCTCCACTTTCTCCCCATATAGATAGTGCCTCCAGATCTTTAGTGCGAAAACGACTGCTGCCAACTCTAGATCATGAGTAGGATAATTCCTCTCATATTCTTTAAGTTGTCGCGAGGCATAGGCTATGACTTTTCCACGTTGCATGAGAACACATCCTAACCCTTTACCTGAAGTATCGCTGTAGATAACAAATCCATCCGAACCAGATGGTATTGTCAGAACAGGTGCCGAAATGAGTCTCCTCTTAAGCTCTTGGAAACTCTTCTCGCATTTTTCGCTCCATACAAATTTGATATCCTTCCGAGTCAGCTGAGTTAACGGGGTAGCGATTCGAGAAAACCCTTCTACGAATCTCCGATAATAACTAGCTAAGCCCAGAAAGCTACGTACATCGGTCACCGTCTTCGGTTGCTCCCAGCTTTGTATTGCTTCAATCTTCGCCGGGTCCACAGATACTCCATGTTTTGACACCACGTGCCCTAGGAATGCTACTTCCTCAAGCCAGAACTCGCATTTCTTCAACTTAGCATATAGCTTATTTTCACGCAGCCTTTTGAGTACCAGCTTCAAATGGTGCTCATGATCTTCACGGCTTTTGGAATATATAAGGATGTCATCAATAAAGACAACAACGAACTGATCCAAATAATCCTTGAATACTCGGTTCATCATATCCATGAAAGCCGCAGGAGCATTAGTCAATCCAAAAGACATGACTAAGAATTCATAATGCCCGTACCGAGTTCTAAAGGCAGTCTTCGGAATATCCTCAGTTTTAACCTTCAGCTGATGATATCCAGAACGAAGATCGATTTTTGAAAAGAATTGTGCTCCTTGTAACTGGTCAAACAGGTCATCAATACGAGGTAGCGGATACCTATTCTTGATGGTGACATGGTTTAATTCCCGGTAATCGATACAAAGTCGCATACTCCCGTCTTTCTTCTTTACAAATAAAACAGGAGCACCCCAAGGAGATGTACTAGGACGAATGAAACCGATGTCCAACAACTCTTGTAGTTGGACTTTTAACTCCTGAAGTTCAATAGGAGCCATTCGATATGGGATTTTAGAAATGGGCTTTGTACCAGGTTCAAGATCAATGAAGAATTCAACTTCACGTTCTGGGGGTAGACCGGGAAGTTCTTCAGAAAATACGTCAGGAAAGTTACTAACAACAGGAATATTATTCAAATTTGACGTGTCTTTATTCAAATCCATAACATGGGCTAGGAAAGCTTGACATCCGTTTTTCAATAAATGAATGGCTTTATGACTTGATATGACAGTGATTGATTTTAATGGCTTTGTTGCTTGAATTCGGACAACAGGTTGATTAGGAATATAAAAACTAACCACCTTACGAAAACAATCAATTTTGGCATGATGAGTAGTTAACCAATTAATTTCTAAAATCACGTCAAATGCAAGTATCTTTAAAGAGATAAGGTCAACAGGTAAGGTGATGGTGCCAACTTGGATCAAACAAGATTTATAAACAGTGGATGTGATGAAAGTTTCCCCTAACGGAGTCTCCACAGATAAATCAAAGTCTAATTTCTCCGGAGTCAAGTTTAAACGTTGAGCACAAGCAGGAGAAATAAATGAATGGGTAGCACCGGTATCTAGTAAGGTATAAACTTCACATGAATTTATGATTAGCTTACCCGTGATCACCTCGTTTGGGTTCCTCGCATGTTGACCAGTCACGACAAACGCTCTTCTAGGAACCGTTGACTTTGACTTTTCTGGGGCAGCCTTTTGAGTCACCGTCCCCGCTGAACTTGGTTTCGCTATCGTACAATCTCGAGCGATATGTCCTTCCTTTCCACAATTATAGCATACCTTGAACTGTTGTGGACAGTTTGGGCTGATATGTCCCTCTTTTCCACATTTATAGCATATGACCGGTGGTCGTTCTCCTCCCTTGGAACCAGTTACTGCCGGTGCTGACGTCTTCGTATTATCATTGTTGAATCTCCTCTTTTTAAAATCTCCTCCCGACTCGCTTCTTCTATTTTCATAGCCACGATTACCACCAGAGTGGTTGCCGTTCTTGTCTGTACTTTTCTTTCTTCGCTGGTTATCATTGTTCTGATGACTGTTGTCACCGATATGATCCTGGTTGTGGTCCCTCGGTTGACCGTACTCGTTATCTCGCTCCAACAATTGAGCCCTGTTGACAACATCCGAATAGAGAGAAAATTTATGAGAAATGAGATATTGACGTATGCCGGGTTTCAAACCTCTCAGAAACATCCGTGTCATACGTTCCTCATTCTCCACCAAATGAGGTGCAAACCTGGACAACTCTGCAAACTTCGCCTCGTACTGGGACATCGTCATGTTATTCTGCTCTAGTCTAATAAACTCTACCTCCTTCATATGACGAATACTTTTAGGAAAGTACTTGTCATTGAATAGTTTCTAAAATGTCTCCCAAGACATGCTGAGTGCGGCTGGATGGGTACGCTTCATAGATTCCCACCAGTAGTCTGCCTCGCCACGGAACATAAAGGTGGCGAATGGAACCTTCTGTTCCTCCGTGCATCCCAAGACATCAAATATCTTGGTAATTTGCTTGACCCATGTCTCCGCCTTAATCGGATCCGGCTTTCCCCAGAATTCTGGTGGTCCCAACTCTTTGAACTGTTTGGCTGTGATCAGCTGTGCGTTGCCATTGTTTCTTCCTATATTTTGAACAGGAATCTCCTTCGTCTGGTTTTGCATGAACCGCAAAAAGCTTCTAAACATCTCATCGTTCATCGTCTGCTCATTGGTGTTGTTCACAGGAGGAACATTGCCAGCCTGTTGCACGTTCTCCTCGTTGGTGAGTACAGGTGTCTCCACGGTTTCATTTACTCCACTGTTAACATTCTCAGTCGACATTCTCAAATACTGCCATAAAACAAGGGTTAATTTAACAAATTAACAAATCACATAATATCCCTATATTATGACCGACCAGCAAATAAGCTTAGGTAGGACACACTAGCGAAGGATTTACTCGTCTCTCCCCTCCTAGTTCTATTCCCCGATCTCCGCCAGAGATCATATCCCTAAGCTCTGATACCAACTGTGATGCCCCCAAAATAGGTCCATTCCATCCAACCTATTCTGAGTCGCCAAATACATGGTACAGAAACAACTACAACTTTATTAATACAACATAAAAACTGTGAGTGTAAATACAAATATTGTCATTTAGACAATATCCACACTCAAATAAGTCCTCATTACAATTATTGGTACAATACTTTACAAAAAAAAATGGTGAGGACTACTAAAACAACTTCCTAGAACCTTCATTCCATACCCCGACTAGTACTTGCTACATTCTCGCCTCCTGAGAAGAAAATGGAACAACAAGGAAAAGGGTGAGCTCAACTAGCCCAGTAAAGAATATTATGACTAAGATAATATACAACAAATTATCGTTAGTCTTCAACAGGGAAAAATTTAATAGAATACAATAGACAACAAGTTTTAAATCAATATTCGCAGCGGAAAATAATAATTCATAGAGAAGTTACGTAGAGAATGAAATCTACGATTATCTATGAATTTAAAAGCCCATCATCAATATTTTATCCCTGTAATATCAATCAATAAATATCTTGAATCAAATAGTCATCTTTGCACTACAGGCCAAAGATATTCATCAGTTGGTCATGTTCACCTCAACGCCTGTTCATCTTTGCACTACGGGCCAAAGATATTCATCAGAAATCATTAATCTTTGCACTACAGGCCAAAGATATTCATTTATGTCATCATTTAGAACTGAGGATGATGAAAAATATTTTTTTAAGGAAACGAATCCAGTGAAACAAAATAATAAATGTTAAGGATTCGTATTTCAGCTATTCCATGTCCAAAAATACCTCATAAATAATCATAGTGGAGTAAAATTCAAGAATGATCAAAACATGGATACAATCAAAGCTAGTATCCAGAATAGATATTTTGGACGAAAAGAAGAAAATTTTATTTTTCGGTAAATAGTAACTCGTGAATAGTAACTCGTGAATAGTAACCCCGACATGAAAAGTTCCAAATTTGATAAAAAGTTCAGATCAATACTTTGGCATAATGATATTGAAGAAAATAATATCATTTAAGAAGAAATAACATCCCTTACCTCGGAAAGACGGTACTTCTGACTTGAATACTAGATATAGTGCTGAAGGAAACTTGCACCGTATAGCAACACTCAAAGTATCAAATACTCACAAGAATACGCTCGATATAGAGAGAGAAATAGAGAGAAACTTGTGTTTCTGGTGTGATTTTCAATTCTAACCTAAGCACCCTATTTATAGGAAAATGCTTAGAACACCAAAGCAGAAAATTTAATATAATAATAATATATTTATCAAATTTTCCTTAGCCCACCTCTAGACATCTGATCTCAGCCCATTTATATCACATGTTAGCCCACTTAAATGCCAAAAAACGTTTTTCTTCAAAATAATAAATAAAACTTCCAAAAATCAATTATTTCGGAACTTCAGAACTTCAATAATTCATAATAAATAGCCCTTTTATCAGAAAATTCGAATCTCGCGAGTTTTTATAGGAAATTCAATTCTCTACAACTTTGCAGAAGAAAGTTTTTCCAAATTCCAAACAGAAATTGACCGAAATTTATAAACGGGCGATTTTACAGTCAATAATAAATTTTCGGTCAAGAATTGTGTCCACCAACACACAAAACATGTGTTAATCATTTAATACCACAAAAATACTCTTCCTCCTCATATACTCATATATCCCACATTTATTGTAAAAATATCACCATCAATATATTATTAAAATAATATATTTAAATGAATTATTTTATCAGAAAAAGATAAAATATTAATTTTCAACAATTGTCACATTAAAAATTTTCTCCATCTATATCCACATAAAATTAATATTTTCCTCATCATATAAATCAATAATTAATTATACACAAATAATATTACAGAATCACAGTACTGGCAACCAGGTCGTTCCCAAGAAAGAGGGGGCTTTCCAATAAGGATCTCTCCTTACTGGCGCGCAATTAGATGACCAAACCTCTCCTTAGACAGAACTTTCTAGACATTGCCAATAATGTTATCTAATAATATTATTAAGATAATATGAATTATTGTTTCGATAATAGAAAATACTGTGTAGTGACAATTATTAAAACAACAGTAATATAAAATATCAACGCAGCAATTATTGAATCAATAAAATACAATATTGAACAGTAATTACTGTAACAATTATTGAGTAGTGCCTTCTTACGTAAGAATCAATAATTGGTGCAATACCGTGTGCTACTGTGCAACAACGCGTATTACTGTGTTTTAACCATCGGGTATTCCAACAGTATTAACGGTAACAACTATGCCGTTATTTATAAACAACTTATTTTTGTCGTTTTCTTTATCCAATCGCTTTCCGTTATGGGGCCCACACAAGGCTGCGCCGTCGTACGAATATTCCCCGACAACAAGAATATTCCACGACCAAACAAATATTCCCCGACAATAATGAATATTTTAGGACCACTTGCTTATTTAAAATATTTGCGCATTTTACCCATAACTAACCACATTAATCAAATCAACCCTTACTATTTCAAAATAATAAATAGAGGAATTAAATTTCATTTATTAATAATTTGGGGTCTTACAACCTCCCCTCCTTATGAAATTTCGTCCTCGAAATTGACATACGTACCTGGTGTTTCGAAAAGATGAGGATACCTCGCTTTCATTTCCGTTTCCAACTCCCAGGTCATTTCCTCAATAGCATGGTTTCTCCACAAAACTTTAACTTGTGGTATGACCTTCGTGCGTAGGACATGCTCCTTCTTATCCATGATTTTGACAGGTATCTCCTCGTACGTTAAGTCTTCGGCTATCTCGTCCGGTTCTAACTCAATAACGTGGTTCGGGTCTTTCACATATTTACCAAGCACAGATATATGAAAAATATTATGAACACGAGACATACTTGGAGGTAACGCAAGTCTATAGGCCACATTTCCTACTCGGTCAAGAATCTGAAATGGGCCAATAAATCGTGGATTGAGCTTTCCTCTCTTCCCAAATCTTGTAACTCCTTTCCATGGAGCTACACGTAATAATACATGATCCCCAATGTCAAATTCCACGTCCTTTCGATGAAGATCCACATAACTCTTTTGTCGATCCTGTGCCGTTTGTATACGTTGTCGAATCGTTTGGATCTTCTCTGTAGTCATTCGTACCAACTCTGGTCCCAACAACGTTGCTTCTCCCACCTCATCCCAACATACTGGAGAGCGAAACTTTCGTCCATACAATGCTTCAAAGGGAGCCACACCTATACTTGCCTGATAACTGTTGTTGTAGGAGAATTCCACCAATGGTAGGTACTTATCCCAACTTCCTTTGAAATCGAGGACACAAAGTCTTAATAGATCTTCAAGAGTTTGAATAGTCCTCTCTGATTGCCCGTCCGTTTGAGGATGGTATGCCGAACTGAACCGTAAATCCGTGCCCATAGCTTTTTGCAAGCTAACCCAAAATCTTGAAGTGAATCTTGGGTCACGATCCGAAACTATGGATACTGGCATGCCATGCAACCTTACAATCTCATTCACGTACATACTAGCAAGACGTTCAAGGGAATAAGTCTCCCGTATCGGCAAGAAATGAGCAGACTTGGTTAATCTATCAACTATAACCCAAATAGCATTTATGCCTTGAGAAACAGTGGGAAGACCCGTAACAAAATCTATGGTAATGTGTTCCCACTTCCATTTCGGAATCTCAAGTGGTTGCAATGGACCCTTTGGTACTTGATGCTCCGCCTTTACACGTTGACAAGTTAAACACCTCGAGATAAACTTTGCAATCTCTCTCTTCATATTGTTCCACCAAAATGTATGTCGAAGATCACGATACATTTTAGTACTTCCAGGATGGATTGCAAATGGTGTATTGTGTGCCTCCATCATGATCTTGTACTTTAAATCAGAATCGTTAGGAACACAAAGTCTGGAGTGGACTCGAAGTATTCCTTCTTCATCGATTCTTGCTTCTGGAATAGCACCTTCTTGCACTTTCTTCTTCATACGCATCAGCTCCGGGTCTGTAGCTTGAGCAACTTTAACTTTATCGATTAAAGTTGGTTCTACGCGTATACTTGACATCATCGCACTCGTTCCTGCATATGATCTTCTACTCAACGCGTCAGCTACCACGTTTGCTTTTCCAGGATGGTATTGAATAGTGTGGTCGTAATCTTTTAACAGCTCGAGCCAACGTCGTTGCCGCATGTTGAGTTCTTTCTGAGTGAAGAAATATTTGAGGCTTTTATGGTCTGAATATATCTCCACTTTCTCCCCATATAGATAGTGCCTCCAGATCTTTAGTGCGAAAACGACTGCTGCCAACTCTAGATCATGAGTAGGATAATTCCTCTCATATTCTTTAAGTTGTCGCGAGGCATAGGCTATGACTTTCCCACGTTGCATGAGAACACATCCTAACCCTTTACCTGAAGCATCGCTGTAGATAACAAATCCATCCGAACCAGATGGTATTATCAGAACAGGTGCCTAAATGAGTCTCCTCTTAAGCTCTTGGAAACTCTTCTCACATTCTTCGCTCCATACGAATTTGATATCCTTCCGAGTCAGCTGATTAACGGGGTAGCGATTCGAGAAAACCCTTCTACGAATCTCCGATAATAACCAGCTAAGCCCAGAAAGCTATGTACATCGGTCACCGTCTTCGGTTGCTCCCAGCTTTGTATTGCTTCAATCTTCGCCGGGTCCACAGATACTCCATGTTTTGACACCACGTGCCCTAGGAATGCTACTTCCTCAAGCCAGAACTCGCATTTCTTCAACTTAGCATATAGCTTGTTTTCACGCAGCCTTTGGAGTACCAGCTTCAAATGGTGCTCATGATCTTAACAGCTTTTGGAATATATAAGGATGTCATCAATAAAGACAACAACGAACTGATCCAAATAATCCTTGAATACTTGGTTCATCATATCCATGAAAGCCGCAGGAGCATTAGTCAATCCAAAAGACATGACTAAGAATTCATAATGCCCGTACCGAGTTCTAAAGGCAGTCTTCGGAATATCCTCAGTTTTAACCTTCAGTTGATGATATCCAGAACGAAGATCGATTTTTGAAAAGAATTGTGCTCCTTGTAACTAGTCAAACAGGTCATCAATACGAGGTAGCGGATACCTATTCTTGATGGTGACATGGTTTAATTCTCGATAATCGATACAAAGTCGCATACTCCCGTCTTTCTTCTTTACAAATAAAACAGGAGCACCCCAAGGAGATGTACTAGGACGAATGAAACCGATGTCCAACAACTCTTGTAGTTGGACTTTTAACTCCTGAAGTTCAATAGGAGCCATTCGATATGGGGTTTTAGAAATGGGCTTTGTACCAGGTTCAAGATCAATGAAGAATTCAACTTCACGTTCTGGGGGTAGACCGGGAAGTTCTTCAGGAAATACGTCAGGAAAGTTACTAACAACAGGAATATTATTCAAATTTGACGTGTCTTTATTCAAATCCATAACATGGGCTAGGAAAGCTTGACATCCGTTTTTCAATAAATGAATGGCTTTATGACTTGATATGACAGTGATTGATTTTAATGGCTTTGTTGCTTGAATTCGAACAACAGGTTGATTAGGAATATGAAAACTAACCACCTTACGAAAACAATCAATTTTGGCATGATGAGTAGTTAACCAATTAATTTCTAAAATCACGTCAAATGCAAGTATCTTTAAAGAGATAAGGTCAACAGGTAAGGTGATGGTGCCAACTTGGATCAAACAAGATTTATAAACAGTGGATGTGATGAAAGTTTCCCCTAACGGAGTCTCCACAGATAAATCAAAGTCTAATTTCTCCGGAGTCAAGTTTAAACGTTGAGCACAAGCAGGAGAAATAAATGAATGGGTAGCACCGGTATCTAGTAAGGTATAAACTTCACATGAATTTATGATTAGCTTACCCGTGATCACCTCGTTTGGGTTCCTCGCATGTTGACCAGTCACGACAAACGCTCTTCCAGGAACCGTTGACTTTGACTTTTCAGGGGCATCCTTTTGAGTCACCGTCCCCGCTGAACTTGGTTTCGCTATCGTACAATCTCGAGCGATATGTCATTCCTTTCCACAATTATAGGATACCTTGAACTGTTGTGGACAGTTTGGGCTGATATGTCCCTCTTTTCCACATTTATAGCATATGACCGGTGGTCGTTCTCCTCCCTTGGAACCAGTTGCTGCCGGTGCTGACGTCTTCGTATTATCATTGTTGAATCTCCTCTATTTAAAATCTCCTCCCGACTCGCTTCTTCTATTTTCATAGCCACGATTACCACCAGAGTGGTTGCCGTTCTTGTCTGTACTTTTCTTTCTCCGCTGGTTATCATTGTTCTGATGACTGTTGTCACCGATATGATCCTGGTTGTGGTCCCTCGGTTGACCGTACTCGTTATCTCGCTCCAACAATTGAGCCCTGTTGACAACATCTGAATAGAGAGAAAATTTATGAGAAATGAGATATTGACGTATGCCGGGTTTCAAACCTCTCAGAAACATCCGTGTCATACGTTCCTCATTCTCCACCAAATGAGGTGTAAACCTGGACAACTCTGCAAACTTCGCCTCGTACTGGGACACCGTCATGTTATTCTGCTCTAGTCTAATAAACTCTACCTCCTTTATATGACGAATACTTTCAGGAAAGTACTTGTCATTGAATAGTTTCTGAAATGTCTCCCAAGACATGCTGAGTGCGGCTGGATGGGTACGCTTCACAGATTCCCACCAGTAGTCTGCCTCGCCACGGAACATAAAGGTGGCGAATGGAACCTTCTGTTCCTCCGTGCATCCCAAGACATCAAATACCTTGGTAATTTGCTTGACCCATGTCTCCGCCTTAATTGGATCCGGCTTTCCCCAGAATTCTGGTGGTCCCAACTCTTTGAACTGTTTGGCTGTGACCAGCTGTGCGTTGCCATTGTTTCTTCCTATATTTTGAACAGGAATCTCCTTCGTCTGGTTTTGCATGAACCGCAAAAAGTTTCTAAACATCTCATCGTTCATCGTCTGCTCATTGGTGTTGTTCACAGGAGGAACATTGCCAGCCTGTTGCACGTTCTCCTCGTTGGTGAGTACAGGTGTCTCCACGGTTTCATTTACTCCACTGTTAACATTCTCAGTCGACATTCTCAAATACTGCCATAAAACAAGGGTTAATTTAACAAATTAACAAATCACATAATATCCCTATATTATGACCGACCAACAAATAAGCTTAGGTAGGACACACTAGCGAAGGATTTACTCGTCTCTCCCCTCCTAGTTCTATTCCCCGATCTCCGCCAGAGATCATATCCCTAAGCTCTGATACCAACTGTGATGCCCCCAAAATAGGTCCATTCCATCCAACCTATTCTGAGTCGCCAAATACATGGTACAGAAACAACTACAACTTTATTAATACAACATAAAAACTGTGAGTGTAAATACAAATATTGTCATTTAGACAATATCCACACTCAAATAAGTCCTCATTACAATTATTGGTACAATACTTTACAAAAAAAAATGGTGAGGACTGCTAAAACAACTTCCTAGAACCTTCATTCCATACCCCGACTAGTACTTGCTACATTCTCGCCTCCTGAGAAGAAAATGGAACAACAAGGAAAGGGGTGAGCTCAACTAGCCCAGTAAAGAATATTATGACTAAGATAATATCCAACAAATTATCGTTAGTCTTCAACAGAGAAAAATTTAATAGAATACAATAGACAACAAGTTTTAAATCAATATTCGCAGCGGAAAATAATAATTCATAGAGAAGTTACGTAGAGAATGAAATCTACGATTATCTATGAATTTAAAAGCCCATCATCAATATTTTATCCCTGTAATATCAATCAATAAATATCTTGAATCAAATAGTCATCTTTGCACTACAGGCCAAAGATATTCATCAGTTGATCATGTTCACCTCAACGCCTGTTCATCTTTGCACTACGGGCCAAAGATATTCATCAAAAATCATTAATCTTTGCACTACAGGCCAAAGATATTCATTTATGTCATCATTTAGAACTGAGGATGATGAAAAATATTTTTTTAAGGAAACGAATCCAGTGAAACAAAATAATAAATGTTAAGGATTCGTATTTCAGCTATTCCATGTCCAAAAATACCTCATAAATAATCATAGTGGAGTAAAATTCAAGAATGATCAAAACATGGATACAATCAAAGCTAGTATCCAGAATAGATATTTTGGACGAAAAGAAAAAAATTTTATTTTTCGGTAAATAGTAACTCGTGAATAGTAACTCGTGAATAGTAACTCATGAATAGTAACTCATGAATAGTAACCCCGACATGAAAAGTTCTAAATTTGATAAAAAGTTCAGATCAATACTTCGGCATAATGATATTGAAGAAAATAATATCATTTAAGAAGAAATAACATCCCTTACCTCGGAAAGACGGTACTTCTGACTTGAATACTAGATATAGTGCTGAAGGAAACTTGCACCGTATAGCAACACTCAAAGTATCAAATACTCACAAGAATACGCTCGATATAGAGAGAGAAATAGAGAGAAACTTGTGTTTCTGGTGTGATTTTCAATTCTAACCTAAGCACCCTATTTATAGGAAAATGCTTAGAACACCAAAGCAGAAAATTTAATATAATAATAATATATTTATCAAATTTTCCTTAGCCCACCTCTAGACATCTGATCTCAGCCCATTTATATCACATGTTAGCCCACTTAAATGCCAAAAAACGTTTTTCTTCAAAATAATAAATAAAACTTTCAAAAATCAATTATTTCGGAACTTCAGAACTTCAATAATTCATAATAAATAGCCCTTTTATCAGAAAATTCGAATCTCGCGAGTTTTTATAGGAAATTAAATTCTCTACAACTTTGCAGAAGAAAGATTTTCCAAATTCCAAACAGAGGTTGACTGAAATCCACAAACGGGCGATTTTACAGTCAATAATAAATTTTCGGTCAAGAATTGTGTCCACCAACACACAAAACATGTGTTAATCATTTAATGCCACAAAAATACTCTTCCTCCTCATATACTCATATATCCCATATTTATTGTAAAAATATCACCATCAATATATTATTAAAATAATATATTTAAATGAATTATTTTATCAGAAAAAGATAAAATATTAATTTTCAACAATTGTCACATTAAAAATTTTCTCCATCTATATCCACATAAAATTAATATTTTCCTCATCATATAAATCAATAATTAATTATACACAAATAATATTACAGAATCACAGTACTGGCAACCAGGTCGTTCCCAGGAAAGAGGGGGCTTTCCAATAAGGATCTCTCCTTACTGGCGCGCAATTAGATGACCAAACCTCTCCTTAGACAGAACTTTCTAGACATTGCCAATAATGTTATCTAATAATATTATTAAGATAATATGAATTATTGTTCCGATAATAGAAAATACTGTGTAGTGACAATTATTAAAACAACAGTAATATAAAATATCAACGCAGCAATTATTGAATCAATAAAATACAATATTGAACAGTAATTACTGTAACAATTATTGAGTAGTGCCTTCTTACGTAAGAATCAATAATTGGTGCAATACCGTGTGCTACTGTGCAACAACGCGTATTACTGTGTTTTAACCACCGGGTATTCCAACAGTATTAACGGTAACAACTATGCCGTTATTTATAAACAACTTATTTTTGTCGTTTTCTTCATCCAATCACTTTCCATTATGGGGCCCACACAAGGCTGCGCCGTCGTACGAATATTCCTCGACAACAAGAATATTCCACGACCAAACAAATATTCCCCGACAATAATGAATATTTTAGGACCACTTGCTTATTTAAAATATTTGCGCATTTTACCCATAACTAACCACATTAATCAAATCAACCCTTACTATTTCAAAATAATAAATAGAGGAATTAAATTTCATTTATTAATAATTTGGGGTCTTACAACTTGGGCTTCTGATTTGTTGTTGGATTACGTGGGGCTTGATTATGTGACTGATCTAGCTTATATATTTGGATGTATTAGAGAGAGAGGGTCAAGTTGAGTGTTTGTGAAAAATATAAGTAACAAATGACATTTCTCTCTCTTCAAATCTATTTATACAACTTGAATGCAATGTATTTGGCTAGTGAGTTGGCTGGGCTGCTGAGATTTGTCACATGGGGTGATCTAAGTTGGTTACCCACTCCATATCTTGCTAGATTTACAAGTTACCTTAAATAATACAAGAGGGGCAAAAATATCTTTTAGCTTTTAAAATTAATGACATTATGGTAATCATGCCAAACCCTTAGGGTTTAGGGTTTGGATTATAATTTAGGGTTTGGGCCATTTTAGGGTTTAAAATGATTTCTAGAATTTGCAATTTAAGGTTTATAAAAAAAATAATAATAAATTTTAGTTTCTAAAATACAAAATTAAGATTTCTTAAATAATTAGGTTTTTAATTACTTAACACCTTACTAATTAGGTTTAAGATACACTAATTAGTATTAAGCTTTCCAAATCAACAATTAGGGTTTACAATTTAAATAAATTAGGGTTTATAAAATAAATATTAGGGTTTCTAGAAATTAATATTTCTAAATATTAATTAGGATTTACCTAATTAATCAAAAAGTCATATAATACATAGCATGCATGCACCATATAACACAGTTATATAACAAGGTCGAACTCATCCTGAGTTTTAAATTAGGGTTTTAATTTATAATTATTATCTCCTATAATTAGGGTTTTCCTAATAACATCCAATATTTATAATACACATCATACACCACATAACATAGTTTCTTAACAGATTTTAAAGTCTCATTTGACTGCAAAATTAGTGTTTATCAGTAAAAAGTAGGGTTTTATCATAATACCCCATAATTGACCAATCATTATCAGTACGGAAATACAGTACATATTAATAGAACTGAAAAATTAAAAATATAATTAATATTATATTATTATTATCATACCTTGACAATAATCCAAAATTAGGATTTGGATTCCATATCTGATTTATTCTTCCTATTTAACCTTAATAATTAAAGTAAAATAATTAACTTAATAACCTGCACTAAAATTCATATAATAAAATAATTATTATAATTATTCTAAAAATCACTTCATATATTATTTAAATAATATATGCTTATATTTTCATGGAAAATAATTAATAAAACATTTCTACTATAGAAGAATGTACTTTATAATAATCAATAATTCTAAAATAAAATTATTTGTAAATATTTATGTAATAAATATATTTTTATTTACCACATAAATACACATACACATTATCTTGTACAAATCCTCATCTTTAAAAAAAAATTATACGCAAAATTTCTTATTTATTTATATAGAAAATATCGGGTTGTTACAAAATCTTCGGCTATCTCGTCTGGTTCTCACTCAATAATATGGTTAGGGTCGTCCACATATTTACGTAACATCGATACGTGAAAAATGTTATGAACACGCGACATACTTAGCAGTAAAGTGAGTCTATAGGCCACAGTTCCTACTTGATCGAGGATTTTAAATGACCAATAAATCGAGGGTTGAAATTTCCTCTCTTCATCGACTCTTGCTTTTGGAATAACACATTCTTGTACCTTCTTCTTCATACGCATCAGATTCGGGTCTGTAGCTTGAGTAACTTTAACTTTATCGATCAAAGTCGGTTCTACGCGTATATTTAACATCATCACGTGGGTCCCTAGAGTCTTTAACTCTATCTCCATCATTTACAAGTCGTACGAAATAGGTCTTTGTGTTAACAAGATTGCACTTGTACCTGCATGCGATCTTCTACTCAATGCGTTAGCTACCACGTTTACTTTTCCAGGATGGTATTGAATGGTATGGTCGTAATCTTTCAATAGCTCGAGCCAACATCGTTTCCGTATGTTGAGTTCTTGGAAGCTCTTCTCACATTCCTCGCTTCATTCGAATTTTATATCTTTTCGAGTCAGCTGAGTTAATGGAGTAGCGATTCGAGAAAATCCTTCCATGAATCTTCGATAATAACCAGCTAAGCCTAGAAAGCTACGTATTTCGATTACTGACTTAGGTTGCTCTCAACTGTGACTCATATCCCAATCTTGGATAGCACATCACAATGGCACCTATCAGTTTACCACCGCAAGAATATGGCATCCCTATAGAGAGTCTGGCTTCGCTGTATTCCACAACGGAAGTCACCAGTGAGAGGCTCGGGTACCAACTTCTGTAGTTGGGTTTTAACTCTTGAAGTTCAATAGGAGCCATTCGATATGGGGTTTTAAAAATGGGTTTTGTACCGGGTTTAAGGTTAATACAAAATTTGACTTCACGTTCTGGGGTTAGACCGAGAAGTTCTTCAGAAAATACGTCAGGAAATTCACTACTAACAGAAATATCATTCGAATCTGACATATTTTTATTTAAATACATGACATGGCTAAGAAAGCTTGACATCCATTTTTTAATAAACGAACGGCTTTAAGGCTTGATATGAAAGTGTTTGACTTTAGTGGTTTGGTTACTTGAATTCGTATAAAAGGTTGGTTAAGAATATGAAAACTAACAACCTTACGAAAACAATCAATTTTAGCATGATGAGTGGTTAACCAATCAATCCTTAAAATCACATCAAATGCAAGTATCTTTAAAGAGATGAGATCAACATGTAATGTGATGGTCCCAACTTGAATCAAGCAAGATTTATAAACTGTAGATGTAATGAAGGTTTCACCTAACGAAGTTTCAACAGATATGTCAAAGTCTAATTTCTCAGGGGACAAGTTCAAACGTTAAGCATAAATAGGAGAAATAAAAGAATGGGTAGAACCGGTATCTAATAAGTTATAGACTTCGCAAGAATTTATGATTAACTAACCTGTGATAACTTTGTTCGGGTTACTTACTTTTTGAGAAGTCACAAAAAACGCTCTTCCTGAAATCACCGACTTTGTTTTGTCTATATCCGCCTTTAGTGCTACCGTCCCAGCTGAACTTAATTTCGTTATAGGACAAAATCGAGCTATGTGGCCGTCTTTTCCACAACTAAAACATACCTCGGAAGGCTGTGAACAATTTGGACTTATGTGTCCCTCCTCTCCGCATCTGTAACATCTAATTGGCGGTCGTTCTCCTCCCCTAGAATTTGTTGTTGGTGCTGGTGCTGCTGCCGATGTCTTCCCATCATTGTTGAATCTCCTCTTTTTAAAATTTCTACTTGACTCACCTTTCTTATTATCTTGGCTATGATTACCAACGAAGTGGTTACCATTTCTGGCATAATATTTCCTCCATGATGGTTATCATTGTTCCGATGGCCGTTGCCACCGGTACGATTATTATCGTGTTGTTGGTCGTTATCTTTTGGTTGAGCTGACTCATTATCACGCTCTAATAACTGAGCCCTATTCACAACATCTGAATACAAATAAAGTTTATGAGAAATGAGGTATTGAAGTATTTCGGATTTTAAACCTCGCAGAAACATTTGCATCATTCTCTCCTTATTATCAACCAAATGGGATGCAAACCGAGACAACTCAGTAAACTTAGCTTCGTAATGCGACATGGTCATATTGTTTTGCTCAAGCTTGATGAACTCTACCTCCTTCATGTGACAAATACTTTCGAAAAAGTACTTGTCGTTGAATAATTCTTGGAACTTTCCCAAGACATCTTGAGTGCGGTAGGCTGAGTATGCTTTACGGATTCCCACCAGTAATTTGCCTCTCCTCGCAACATGAAGGTGGCAAAGAGAACCTTTTGCTCCTTGGAGCATCCGGAGACATTAAATATCTTGGTGATCTACTTTATCCACGTCTCTGCCTTAAGTGGTTCTGGCTTTCCTAAAAACTCCAGTGGTCCCTGCTCCTTGAACTGCTTAACGGTGACCGTCCGTGAGTTGCCAGTGTTTCCACCTGCATTTTGCATAGGAGTCTCTCTCGCTTGATGTTGCATGAATTGCAGAAAGCCTTTGAACATCCCATCGTTCATTATTTGGTCGGTGTTGTCATTTACTTGAAGATTATTGCCATCCTGATGCACGTTATCCTGTGTATTGATCAGCAGTGATTCAACAGTCTTATGTGCTCCATTGCTCACCTCAATATTTTCAGATACCATTCTCAAATACTACCACAAAACAATGGTTAATTGACATGCCATATATTATCCCTATATTCTGACCGACCAATTAAATACCAAATAAGCTTAGGTAGGACATACTAGCGAAGGATTTACTCATCTCTCCCCTTCTAGTTATATTCCCCGATCTTCTCCAGAGATCATATCCCTAAGCTTTGATACCAACTGTGACACCCCCAAAATAGGTCCACACGACCCATTCTGAGCTGCCAAATATATGGTACAGAAAACAACTACAACTTCATTATTACACTTGTCGTGCAAAATACGACAACACATAAGCTGTGAGTTTAAATACAAATATTGTCTTCTAGACAATATCCAAACTCAATTAAGTCCTCATTACAATTATTGATACACTATTTTACAAATAAGTGAGGACTACTAAAAAAACTGTCTGGACCCATCACTCCACACCCCGACTAGTTCCCGTTATATTCTCGCCTCCTGAGAAGAAAAATGGAACAAAAAAGAAAAGGGTGAGCTCAACTAACCCAGTAAAGAATATTATGACTAAGATAGTGAACAACAAATTATCATTAGCATTCAATAAATCAGATAAAATATAATGGACAACAAGTTTTAGATCAATATTCGCAGCAGAAATAACAATTCATTAGAAGAGTTAAGTAGAGAATGAAATCTACTATCCTCTATGATTTAAAAGTCCATCATCAATATTTTATCCCTGTAACATCAATCAATATACATCTTGAACTAAATATTCATTTTTGCACTACGGGCCAAAGATATTCATTTGTATCACCAGTTGGTCATGTTCATCTCAACACCTGTCTATCTTTACACTACGAGCCAAAGATATTCATCAGGTAATCATTCATCTTTGCACTACAGGCCAAAGATATTAATCAAGTATTACCATTTAAGATTGAGGATGATGAAAAATATCTTAAAAAAATGAATCCAGTGAGATAAAAGGACAAAGATTAGGGATTCGTACTTTAGATAATTCAAGTAAAAAAAAATACTCCATAATAAACCATAGTGGAGTTAAATTCAAGAATGAAGATCAAAACATGGATCCAATCAAAGATAGGAACCATAACAGACAATTTGGACACAGAAAAGAAAATTTAATTTTTTTGTGAATAGTGTCGTATACGTGAATAGTACCGTATACGTGAATAGTAACCCCGACACAAAAGGTAACAATTTCATAAGAAAAATCATACTTTGTGAATAGTACTCGTGAAAAGTATCGTATTCGTGAATACTGCCGTATACATGAATAGTAAACTCAACATGAAAGGGTAAAATTTTAATAATAAAATTCATACCAATATTTTGGCATAATGATATTGAACGAAATAACATCATTTATGAAGAAAATAACACCCCTTACCTTAAAATAATAGTAATTCTGACTGGAATATTAGATATAATGCCGAAAGAAACTTGTACTAAATAGCAACTCTCAAAGTATCTAAATACTCACAAAAATACGCTCGATAATATAAAAGAGAAAACTTATGATTCTGGTGTGATTTTCAATTCTAACTAAACACCCTATTTATAGGAAAAATGCTAGAATGCCAAATCAGACAAAAATTTAATAAAATAATATTCTATTACAAATATTCACGCCCACCACAATTGATCAAATTTTATCACATCACAGTGGGGCCCACCAAAAATCAGATTTTTCCACAATAACCAAAAGTGGGGCCCACATGTTTTTAATAAAAATATTTATTTTTAAAACTTCAATAATTTATAATAAATAACTCTTTTATCAAAAAAATACGAATTTTATGTCCATTTTATAGAAAATTTAATTCTCTACAACTTTGTAGAAGAAAGTTTTTTTAAATTCTAAACAGAAAATGACCGAAATCCACATACGGATAATTTTTAATACATTCATTCTGACAAAATATTGATGAAACACCTCAACATTAATTCCTTCATTTATATCCACATAAAATAAATATTTTCTTATCATATAAATTAATAATTAATTATTCACAAATAATATTATAGAATCACAACATGATAACCAGGTCGTTTCCAAGAAAGACGGGGCTTTTCGATAAGGATTTCTCCTTACTAACGCGCAATTAGGTGACCAAACCCCTTTCCTAGACTGAACTTCCTTAGACATTGCTAATAATGATATCTAATAATATTATTCAAATAATATAAATTATTGATCTAATAATGAGAAATACTGTGCAGTGACAATTATTGAAACAATAATAATATAAAATATCAACGTAGCAATTATTGAATCAATAAAATAAAATATTGAACAGTAAATACTGTAGCAATTATTGAGTAGTGCCTTCTTACGTAAGAATCAATAATCCAAAAATACTGTGCAATACCGTGTGTTACTGTGCAACCACGCGTATTACTGTACTTTAACCACCAGGTATTCCAACAGTGTTAACGGTAACAACTACGCCGTTATTTATAAAAAACTCATATTTGTCATTTTCTTCATCCTATAGGTTTTTGTTATAGGGCCCACAAATGACTGCGCCATTATACGAATATTCCCCGACAGCAAGAATATTCCACGTCCAAACGAATATTCCCCGACAAGTGGTTATAAAATATTCATTGTTGTCGGGGAATATTCGTTTAGTCGTGGAATATTCTTGCTGTTGGGGAATATTCATACGACGACACAATCATTTGTGGGCCCCATAATGGAAAATGGTCGAATGAAAAATACGACAAGTTTGAGTTTTTATAAATAACGATGTAGTTGTTACCGTTAACACTGTTGGAATACCCGGTGGTTAAAATACAATAATACACGTGGTTGCACAGTAGCACACGGTATTGCACAGCATTTTTGAATTATTGATTCTGACGTAAGAAGACACTACTCAATAATTATTACAGTAATTACTGTTCAATAATTTATTTTATTGATTCAATAATTGCTACGTTGATATTTTATATTATTATTGTTTATATAATTGTCACTGCACAGTATTTCTCATTATCAGATTAATAATTCATATTATTTGAATAATATTATTAGATAGTATTATTAACAATGTCTAAGGAAGTTCTGTCTAGGAAAAGGGTTTGGTCACCTAATTGCGCTAGAAAGGAGAAATCCTTATCAGAAAGCCCCCTCTTTTCTGGGAACGACCTGATTGTCATATTGTGATTCTGTAATATTATTTGTGAATAATTAATTATTAATTTATATGATAAAAAAAATATTTATTTTATTTGGATATAAATGAAAGAATTAATGTTGAGGTGTTTTATCAGTATTTTGTCGGAATGGAGGTATTAAAAATCATCCATATGTGGATTTTGGACATTTTCTGATTGAAATTTGAAAAAACTTTCTTCTACAAAGTTGTAGAGATTTATATTTTCAATGAGATAGACATAAAATTCATATTTTTCTGATAAAAGGGCTATTCATTATGAATTATTGAAGTTTTAAAAATAAATATTTTTATTAAAAATATGGTGGGCCCCACTTTTGGTTGGTGTGGAAAATGCTGAATTTTGGTGGGCTCCACTAGTGGTGGATGATAATTTTTAAAGAATATAAATATTTTATTAATTTAATTTACTTTGGCGTTCTGACATTTTCCTGGTTAGAATCATAAGTTTTCTCTCTCTATATTATCGAGCGTATTTTTGTGAGTATTTAGATATTTTGAGAGTTGCTATTCAGTGTAAGTTTCTTTCAGCATTATATCCAATATTCCAGTCAGAAGTACTGTTCTTTTGAGATAAGGAATGTTATTTTCTTCGTAAATGATGTTATTTCATTCAATATCATTATGCCGAAATATTAGTATAAATTTTATTACGAATTTTTTACCTTTTTATATCGAAGTTACTATTCACGTATACGACACTATTCACGAATACGATACTATTCACGAAGTATGATTTTTCTTGTGAAATTTCTACCTTTTCATGTCGGGGTTACTATTCCCGTATACGACACTGTTCACGTATACGGCACTAATCACGAATATGACACTATTCATAGAAAAATTAAATTTTCGTTTCTTTGTCCAAGTTGTCTATTATGGTTACTATCTTTGATTGTATCCATGTTTTGATCTTTATTCTTGAATTTTGCTCCACAATTGATTATTATAGAGTATTTTTGAACTTGGATAAACTGAAGTACGAATCCCTAAGTTTTGTCCTTTTATCTCACTGGATTCATTTTTTTTAAAATATTTTTCATCATCCTCAGTTCTAAATGATAATATAACTGATTATTTTTGGCCTGTATGATAAGTGGATTTTATACCTACGAATCGGTTCTTAATTCAAGCTTAAAGTGTGTTAATTCTTGATTTTTATGTTTCGTTTTTACTTGTTTAGCGTTGTTTTGTGTTTAGGTGAGGTGAAGTGGCAATTGGACTAAACGAGCAAAATCATGGCGAAACTAGGCAAGATTTGGAGCTAAAGTGAACAATTAGCAGAAAAGACCCTCGCCGGGGAGGGCCTCTTTAAGCTTAATACCCCCGCCGGGGCGGGGGGTTTTGATAAGAATTTAGCAGATGACATGCCCGCCGGGGCGGGCCCTTTACAAGGCTAAACCCCCACCGGGGCGGGGGTACGGGAGATTAGTGTCCTGCTTGTATTGAAATGCTAAATCAAATGGTAGACTAGTGATCGCTTTGGCTTAGGACTCAACCATGGATGGAATTAGAGTCTGAATTCGTGGCTTGGCATAAAAAAAACATATAAAAAACACAAGATGGAGCATTATACAAGCAATTAGAGCATAGAGGACATATTTTCTAAGCAAGAGCATTGGAGAAAGACGTTGTAGGAAATTTCACAGTAATTGCAGATTGAAGCTAGAGAGAAGGGTGGTTCTGGATTTATTCTTCTTCTTAAGTTTAAATTCTGTAATTGGGATGATGTTTACTTTAATTAATTCAGTATTTAATTCATTGACGATGAACTAAATTCTTTATAAGGCTTATAACTGATCTTTGAGTGGAACGATGATTATGTAACATTGGTTTTCAGTTTAATAAGCTATTATTCAGTTTATCTATATTGATTTGTGCTTGAATCTATAAATTGCTTGATCACCAATTTTATGTGGATTTGTATGGATTCGAGATAGGAAATACGAGTCTAGAATTAATCAATATAGCATGTGTTCTTGAATTATGTGAATGAATGGAATCTTGATGAATGTTAGGGTAGAGATATGCTTAACATCGCATGTAATCGAATAGAGAACTTGAACTTAAACCTTTTTTGATTGTAATTCACATAGAGATATAGTGAGTTTGTTAATTAAGGTGTTTAATTTAATTCTATCTAATTTGTAGATTTGAGTTAATACGGTATTAGTGTATCGAGAGGTGGCTAGTTCTACTTGAGTGTTCTTGATTAATAAACTGGGATAGTGAATTAAACTGGAATAAGGTATACTAATCAGAGTGATGCTTAGAGTGAAGTTGTAAGCCTAATTTTCCAATATTTGTTTGAAAATTCTATTTTTAGGGTTGTTGATTTGTTTGGTAATCTTAGTATTTTTAATATTTTTAGTTATAATTCTGAAATGTATTAGTTTATTAAAATTTGGATTAATAGGAAATTGGTAATTATGAGGGTTAATTTCTAGCTAATCTCTGTGGGAACGATACTTGACTTATCATTACATTACTTGTTGACCACGTATACTTGCGTGCTGTGCGTACATAGATTTTACCCAACAAGTTTTTTGTGCCGTTGCCGGGGACCTAGTATAGATTTTAATAATTTTGTAATATCAGTTTAATTAGTCAGTTTTACTTAAACAATTTTTGTTTTTGTTTTGTTCTTCCTATTTCAGGTTCTTGAAATCGGTTTATGCAAACTCAGTCCAAAAACCCAGACTTGCTTCCTTTGGAGGACGATATTGAGAAAAGGTTTCAAAGGCTAAGTAAGTGGATCAAAGACACGAGGGAAGACTTTGAGAATTCTGAAAAAGAAGAAGTAATGGTTGCCGAAGACCAGAAAGCGTTGAGGGATTTTGCTACACCTAAGGTGACTGAGCTTCAGACGAGTATCACTAGGCCATCGATTGCTACAAACACATTTGAGATCAAGCCTGGGACTATTCAGATGATTCAGAACTCGGTACAGTTTGGGGGACTTGCAAATGATGATCCGAATGAACACTTGATTAGCTTTTTGGAGATTTGTGACACTTTCAGGTATAATAGAGTGTCGAATGAAGCAGCCAAGCTTCGCTTGTTCTCATTCACTCTGCGGGACAAGGCGAAGAGTTGGTTACTGTAAGACCTCAACTTATTAATAAATGAAATTAAATTTCCTCTATTTATTATTTTGATATAGAAAGAGTTGATTTGATTAATGTGGTTAGTTATGGGTAAAATGCGTAAATATTTCAAATAAGCAAGTGGTTATAAAATATTCATTTTTGGTCGGTGAATATTCGTTTGTTCATGGAATATTCTTACTGTCGCGGAATATTCGTACGACGGCGCAGCCTTGTGTGGGCCCCATAACGGAAAGCGATTGGATGAAGAAAATGACAAGTATAAGTTGTTTATAATTAACGGCGTAGTTGTTACCGTTAATACTGTTGGAATACCTGGTGGTTAAAATACAGTAGCACACGGTATTGCACCAATTATTGATTCTTACGAAAGAAGACACTACTCAATAATTGTTACAGTAGTTACTGTTTAATATTTTATTTTATTGATTCAATAATTGTTGCGTTGATATTTTATATTATTGTTGTTTCAATAATTGTTGTTGCACAATATTTTCCATTATCAGATCAATAATTCATATTATTTGAATAATATTATTAGATAACATTATTGGCAATGTCTAGAAAGTTCTGTCTAAGGAGAGGTTTGGTCATCTAATTGCGCATCAGTAAGGAGAAATCCTTATTGGAAAGCCCCCTCTTTTCTGGGAACGGCCTGGTTGTCATAAATGTGATTCTGTAATATTATTTGTGAATAATTAATTATTGATTCATATGATAAGGAAATATTTATTTTATGTGGATATAAGTAAGGGAAATATATTTTTGTGGTTAAAAATGAAGGAGTTAATGTTGAGGTTTTTATCAGTATTTTTGTCGGAATAGAGGTATTAAAAATCAGGATTTTAGATATTTTGCGGGGGTTATAATTTTTAATCCGACCGTTGGATTGTGGTAATATTTGGATATGTTATACATATATAAGTTGAGTATATATCCACAAATTTTGAACCGTTTAAAATGAACGTATGATTTATTATGAATTTTACAAGATGACTGGTTCAGAAATTGTTGAATTTTCGGAGTTTATCATTTTGATGGAAAATTCTAGAATTGGTGGGCCCCACTCTTGGTTGGTGAAGAAATGTGCTGAGATTTTTATTCAAATGTGGTGGGTGAGAATAGTAGCAGGTAAAGTCATCAGGTTGCAGGTTAAGTCTGCTTCGGTGTGCTAATATTTTACTATAAATAGAGGGCTAAGTTAGAATTAAAAATCACACCAGAAACAAGTTTTCTGTCTTTCTCTCTCTAGATTATTGAGTATATTTTGTGAGTATTTAGATACTTTGAGAGTTTCTATTCATCAGAGCAAGTTTCTTTCAGTCTTATACCGGTATTCCGACCAGAAGTACTGATATTTTGAAGTAAGAGATATTATTTTCTTCTTAATGATATTATTTTCTTCAATATCATTATGCTGAAATATTGATATGAGTTTTTTTTTTATCAAATTTGGAACTTTTTGTGTCGGAGTTACTATTCACGTATACGGCACTATTCACGTATACGGTACTATTCACGAATACGACACTATTCACCGAAAAATAAAATTTTTCCTTTTTGTCCAAGATGTCTATTATGGTTACTATCTTTGATTGTATCCATGTTTTGATCTTTATTTTTGAATTCTGCTTCACAATTGATTATTATGAAGTATAATTGATATTGGATAAACTGTTATACGAATCCCTACTATTTGTCCTTCTGTCTCACTAGATTCGTTCTCTTTAAGATATTTTTCATCATCCTCAGTCCTAAATGATGATATTGCTGAATATCTTTGGCCTGTAGTGCAAAGATGTATGATTACTTGATGAATATCTTTGGCCTGTAGTGCAAAGATGAACAGGTGTTGAGATGAACATGACTGACAGGTGATACAAATGAATATCTTTGGCCTGTAGTGCAAAGATGAATATTTGATTCAAGATGTATATTGATTGATGTTACAGGGATGAAATATTGATGATAGACTTTTAAATCTTAGAAGATAGTAGAATTCTTTCTCTACTTGACTCTTCTAATGGTTTGCTGTTTCCGCTGCAGTTGTTGATCTAAAACTTGTTGTCGATTATATTCTATCAGATTTTTCCCTGTTGAATACTAATGATAATTTGTTGTATATTATCTTAGTCATAATATTCTTTACTGGGCTAGTTGAGCTCACCCTTTTTGTTCCATTTTTCTTCTCAGGAGGTGAGAACATAGCAGGATCTAGTCGGGGTATGGAGTGATGGTTCTAGAAAGATGTTTTAGATGTCCTCACTATTTTTGTAAAATAGTATTTGAATAATTGTAATGATGACTTATTTGAGTGTGGATATTGTCTAGAAGACAATATTTGTATTTAAACTCACAGTATGTGTTGTCGTATTTTGCACGACAATTGTATTATTGAAGTTGTAGTTTATTTTTGTACCATGTATTTGGCGACTCAGAATGGGTGTTGTATACCTATTTTGGGGGCGTCACAGTTGGTATCAGAGCTTAGGGATATGATCCCTGGCTGAGATGTGAGGCAAAAACTAGGAGGGGAGAGACGGGGAATTCTTTCGCTAGTATGACCTGACTAAGTTTATTTGGTATTTATTTGGTCGGTCAGAGTATAGGGATAATATATGACATGACTATTAACCCTTGTTTTATGGCAGTATTTAAAAATGGCAGCTGAGAACGTTAATAATGGAGTAAATCAGACCGTGGAGACACCTTTGATCACCACCCAGGGGAACGTGCAACAGGAAGGCAATATTCCTCCTGTAAACAACGTTACCGAGCAAACGATGAATGATGGAATGTTTAGGAGCTTTTCGCAGTTCATACAAAATCAGACGAGGGAGACTCGTGTGCAGAATACGGGTGGAAATGATAACAATGCGCGGTTGGTCACAGCCAAGCAGTTCAAAGAATTGGGACCACCAGAATTTAAGGGAAAGCCGGATCCGATCATGGCGGAAACGTGGGTCAAGCAAATTACCAAGATATTCGATGTCTTGGGATGCACGGAGGAACAGAAGGTTCCATTCGCCACATTTATGTTTCGCGGTGAGGCAGACTACTGGTGGGAGTCTGTGAAGCGTACCCAACCAGACGCACTCAACATATCCTGGGAAACGTTTCAGAAACTGTTTAATGACAAGTACTTTCCTGAAAGTATTCGTCATATGAAGGAGGTAGAGTTTATTAGACTGGAACAAAACAACATGACGGTATCCCAATACGAGGCGAAATTTGCAGAGTTATCCAGGTTTGCACCTCATTTGGTTGAGAATGAGGAACGAATGACAAGGATGTTTCTGAGAGGTTTAAAACCCGAGATTCGGCAATATCTTATCTCTCATAAATTTTCTTTATATTCAGATGTTGTAAACAGGGCTCAATTACTAGAGCGAGATAATGAGTATGTTCAACCGAGGGACCACAACCAGGGTCATACTGGTGACAGCAGTCATCGGAGCGATGAGAACCAGCGAGGAGGATAAAATACAGACAAAAGTGGTAACCACTCGGGTGGTCATCGTGGCCATGATAATAGGAGAGGTGAGTCAATTGGAAATTTCAAGAAGAGAAGATTTAACGATGACATGAAGACGTCGACATCAGCACCAGCACCAGGAACAAATTCTAGGGAAGGAGAACGACCGCCAGTTAGATGTTACAGATGCGGAGAGGAGGAACATATAAGTCCAAACTGCCCACAACAGTTCAAGGTATGTTATAATTGTGGAAAGAAAGGACATATCCCTCGAGATTGTACTATAGCAAAACCAAGTCCAGCTGGGACGGTGACACCAAAGGCGGATACGGCAAAATAAAGTCGGCGATTTCTGGAAGAGCGTTTGTCGTGACTGCCTAAAACGCGAGGAACCCGAACGAAGGTTTAACGGGTTAGTTAATTATAAATTCTTACGAAGTTTATTCCTTACTAGATACCGGTTATACCCATTCTTTTATCTCTCCTACTTGTGCTCAACGTTTAAACTTGACTCCGGAGAAATTAGACTTTGACCTATCTGTGGAGACTTCGTTAGGAGAAACTTTCATTACATTTAAAGTTTATAAATCTTGCTTAATCCAAGTTGGCACAATCACATTACATGTTGACCTTATCTCTTTAAAGATACTTGCTTTTGATGTGATTTTAGAAATTGATTGATTAACTACTCATCATGCCAAAATTGATTGTTTTCGTAAGGTTGTTAGTTTTCATATTCCTAACCAACCTGTTATGCGAATTCAAGCAACCAAACCACTAAAATCAATCGCTGTCATACCAAGCCATAAAGCCATTCGTTTATTGAAAAACGAATGTCAAGCTTTCTTAGCCCATGTCATGGACTTGAACAAAAATACGTCAGATTTGAATGATATTTCTGTTGTTAGTGAATTTCCTGACGTATTTCCTGAAGAATTTCCTGGCCTAACCTAGAGCGTGATATTGAATTTTTGTATTGATCTTCAACCCAATACAAAACCCATTTCTAAAATCTCATATTGAATAGCTCCTATTGAACTTCAGGAGTTAAAAACCTAACTATAGAAGTTGGTACCCGAGCCTCTATCTGGTGACTTCCTTTGTGGAATGCACCAAAGCCAGACTCTCCATAAGGGACTCTATATTTGTGTGGTGGTAAAATAATAGGTGTCATTGTGATGTGCTATCCAAGATTGGGATATAAATCACAATTGAGAGCAACCGAAGTCGGTGACCGAAGTACGTAGCTTTCTGGACTTAGCTGGTTATTATCGAAGATTTGTGGAAGGATTTTCTTGAATCGCTACTCTGTTAACTTAGCTGGCTCAGAAAGATACAAAATTCGTATGGAACAAGGAATGAGAGAAAATTTTTCAATAGCTCAAGAGGCGACTCATTCGGAACCTGTTCTAACTATACCATCCTGGAAAAGCGAACGTGGTAGCTGACGCGTTGAGTAGAAGATTGTACGCGAGTACGAGTGCGATATTGTTGAACACAAATACCTATTTTGTATAATTTATAAATGATAGAGATAGAGTTAATGACTCTAGGGACCCATGTGATGATATACGAGTAAAATCGACTTTAATCGATAACGTTAAAGTCGCTCAAGCTACAGACTTGGAGCTGATGAATATAAAGAAGAAGGTGCAAGAATGTGTTATTCTAGAAGTAAGAGTTGATGAAGAGAAGAAAGCTCAAGCCTTTGATTTATTTGAAATCCTCGATCGAGTAGGAACTGTGGCCTATAGACTCGCCTTAACGCTAAGTATGTCGCGTGTTCATAACATTTTTCACGTATCGATGTTACGTAAATATGTGGACGACCCGAATCATATTATTGCGTTAGAACCAGATGAGATAGCCGAAGATTTAACGTACGAGGAGGTACCTGTTAAGATCTTGGATAGGAAAGAGCATGTTCTACGCACGAAGGTTATACCACAAGTTAAGGTTTTGTGGAGAAACTATGCTATTGAAGAAATGACCTGGGAGTTGGAATCAGAAATGAAAGCAAGGTATCCTCACCTTTTCGAAACACCAGGTACGTACGTCAATTTCGTGGACGAAATTTCATAAGGAGGGGAGGTTGTAAGAATCCAACTTATTAATAAATGAAATTAAATATCCTCTATTTATTATTTTGAAATAGAAAGGGTTGATTTGATTAATGTGGTTAGTTATGGGTAAAATGCGCAAATATTTCAAATAAGCAAGTGGTTATAAAATATTCATTTTTGGTCGGTGAATATTCGTTTGGTCGTGGAATATTCTTACTATCGGAGAATATTCGTACGACGGTGCAGCCTTGTGTGGGTCCCATAACGGAAAGCGATTGAATGAAGAAAATGACAAGTATAAGTTGTTTATAATTAGCGGCGTAGTTGTTACCGTTAATACTGTTGGAATACCTGGTGGTTAAAATACAGTAGCACACGGTATTGCACCAATTATTGATTCTTACGAAAGAAGGCACTACTCAATAATTGTTACAGTAGTTACTGTTCAATATTTTATTTTATTGATTCAATAATTGTTGCGTTGATATTTTATATTATTGTTGTTTCAATAATTATTGCTGCACAATATTTTCCATTATCAGATCAATAATTCATATTATTTGAATAATATTATTAGATAACATTATTGGCAATGTCTAGAAAGTTCTGTCTAAGGAGAGGTTTGGTCATCTAATTGCGCGTCAGTAAGGAGAAATCCTTATTGGAAAGCCCCCTCTTTTCTGGGAACGGCCTGGTTGTCATAAATGTGATTCTGTAATATTATTTGTGAATAATTAATTATTAATTCATATGATAAGAAAATATTTATTTTATGTGGATATAAGTAAGGGATATATTTTTGTGGTTAAAAATGAAGGAGTTAATGTTGAGGTTTTTATCAGTATTTTTGTCGGAATGGAGGTATTAAAAATCAGGGTTTTTGAGATATTTTGTGGGGTTATAATTTTTAATCCGACCGTTGGATCGTGGTAATATTTGGATATGTTATACATATATAAGTTGAGTATATGTCCATAAATTTTGAACCGTTAAAAATGAACGTATGATTTATTATGAATTTTATAAGATGACTGGTTCAGAAATTGTTGAATTTTCGGAGTTTATCATTTTGATGGAAAATTCTAGAATTGGTGGGCCCCACTCTTGGTTGGTGAAGAAATGTGCTGAGATTTTTATTTAAATGTGGTGGGTGGGAATAGTAGCAGGTAAAGCCATCAGGTTACAGGTTAAGTCTGCTTCGGTATGCTAACATTTTCCTATAAATAGAGGGCTAAGTTAGAATTGAAAATCACACCAGAAACAAATTTTCTCTCTTTCTCTCTCTAGATTATTGAGTGTATTTTGTGAGTATTTAGATACTTTGAGAGTTTCTATTCATCAGAGCAAGTTTCTTTCAGTCTTATACCGGTATTCTGACCAGAAGTACTGATATTTTGAAGTAAGGGATATTATTTTCTTCTTAATGATATTATTTTCTTCAATATCATTATGCTGAAATATTGATATGAGTTTTTATCAAATTTGGAACTTTTTGTGTCGGGGTTATTATTCACGTATACGGCACTATTCACGAATACGACACTATTCACCGAAAAATAAAATTTTTTCTTTTTGTCCAAGATGTCTATTATGGTTACTATCTTTGATTGTATCCATGTTTTGATCTTTATTTTTGAATTCTGCTTCACAATTGATTATTATGAAGTATAATTGATCTTGGATAAACTGTTATACGAATCCCTACTATTTGTCCTTCTGTCTCACTGGATTCGTTCTCTTTAAGATATTTTTCATCATCCTCAGTCCTAAATGATGATATTGCTGAATATCTTTGGCCTGTAGTGCAAAGATGTATGATTACTTGATGAATATCTTTAGCCTGTAGTGCAAAGATGAACAGGTGTTGAGATGAACATGACTGACAGGTGATACAAATGAATATCTTTGGCCTGTAGTGCAAAGATGAATATTTGATTCAAGATGTATATTGATTGATGTTACAGGGATAAAATATTGATGATGAACTTTTAAATCTTAGAAGATAGTAGAATTCTTTCTCTACTTGACTCTTCTAATGGTTTGCTGTTTCCGCTGCAGTTGTTGATCTAAAACTTGTTGTCGATTATATTCTGTCAAATTTTTCCCTATTAAATACTAATGATAATTTGTTGTATATTATCTTAGTCATAATATTCCTTACTGGGCTAGTTGAGCTCACCCTTTTTGTTCCATTTTTCTTCTCAGGAGGTGAGAACATAGCAGGATCTAGTCGGAGTATATAGTGATGGTTCAAGAAAGATGTTTTAGCTGTCCTCACTATTTCTGTAAAATAGTTTTTGAATAATTGTAATGAGGACTTATTTGAGTGTGGATATTGTCTAGAAGACAATATTTGTATTTAAACTCACAGTATGTGTTGTCGTATTTTGCACGACAATTGTATTATTGAAGTTGTAGTTTGTTTTTGTACCATGTATTTGGCGACTCAGAATGGGTGTTGTATACCTATTTTGGGGGCGTCACAGTTACACTCACTACCGTCGGGATCAATAACTACATGGGAAGACCTCGCTCAAAAATTCCTAGCTAAATTCTTCCCACCAGTAAAGACTGCAAAAATGAGGAATGAGATTACTATGTTTGAACAGCAGCATGAGGAATCGTTATATGAGGCATGGGAGAGATACAATGAGTTGCTTTGGAAATGCCCACATCACAGATTACCAAAATGGCTGCAGATGAACACATTCTACAACGGGTTAAATGGGAATCTAAGAATGAGTATCGATGCAGCTTCGGGTGGGGCATTTATGGCGAAGAGATCTGAGGAAGCATATGAGTTGGTTAAGACGATGGCGGCTAACAACTATCAGTGGCCTACTTCGAGGATGACACAACCTAAGGTGGCTGGGGTTTTAAAGGTAGATGGAGAAATCGCGTTGGCAGCACAAATTGCTGCATTATCAAAGAAAATAGATACCATAACAGGTGCACAACCACAGTAGGTGGCGTATGTGTGCGAGTTATGTGCTGGAGAACATCTTACAGAGCAGTGCGCCATCAACCAAGCATCAGTTCAGTTTGTGGGCAGCTATAACAGGATACCGCCACAGAATATGTATCAAAATGCTTACAGTAACGCCCTCAAAATAGATCCAATCCACCCAACCCATTTTGTGTCACTAAATACATGGTACAAAAAACAACTACAAACTTCATTATTACAATTGTCATGCAAAATACGACACCACATATGCTGGGAGTTTTAATACAAATAGATACCAACTGTGACTCTCATCCCTTTACCTGGATAGCATATCACATGGATACCTTAGATAAAGGTACAGTCAATAACTGTTTTAGAAATTAAAATCTTTGGAAAATGCTTAAGGAAACATTCGTACATGAGAGACCATGCATCTAAGTTACAATAGATATCATATGACTCGAGAATTATCCTTGGTTGGCCCCAATAGACCCCAAAGAAAAATGAGAAGATTATTATCATGTTCTTTCCAATGGTGAGTCTTCTCTTGACATATAATTATCTCCACTGTCTCCAAATGAGAATTATATTTCAAACAAACTGCAAGATTATATAAGTAGTGTTTGTAGATATAATCAGCAAGTGGATGTGCACAACTCTGTCTTATGATAACACGAAGTCGTAGGTCATTAGACATCTTGTATGATAGTGGCAAAACACCATTCTAAAGTTGGGTTCACCTCACCTTATTCGGTTCACAAAAATCAATGGTTAAATGACGTATAAAATACGACACACTTATCTCAAATTCTTAATAAAATTATTTCCATACTGTTTTAGGGGAAATCTTAACAGCTATAGACCACCGTTCTATTCCCCTGTTACCCCCGCTTAACCCAGCTACACTCTTATTACCTGAAAGGAATTGTGAAACAAAAGGGTGAGCACAAATAGCCTAGTAAAGAATATCATGACTAAAGATAATTAAATTATCAATAGCCTTCGTCAATAATGAATTAGAGATTTAGAACATATGGTAGATAATAAAATTTTTTAACTATAGTTGCAGCGGAACGAGCAATCCATTAGAAGAGTCAAATAGACCATAAAGTCTATTATCTTCTCCATGTTAAAAGTCCACCAACAATGTTTTAACCCTGTAACATCAATCAACAGTTCCTGTCCACAATCACGTGAATAACTTATAATCATAATTGTAGTTCGAAATTCCTCTTCTCATCCAAGACGAAGATAATTTTCATTACCTGTATTTACCTGAAACATCAAAGATCATGGTTATACCAAATCATAGTTCCTGTTCATAATCATACTAATAAATTCATCTTTGTACTACGGGCCAAAGATATTCATCAACAGTTTATTTTTGCATTACAGGCCAAAAATATTCAACAACAGGTCATCTTTGCACTATGAGCCAAATATATTCAACAACAGGTCATCTTTGCACTACAGGCCAAAAATATTCAACAACAGGTCATCTTTGCACTACAGGCCAAAGATATTAATATCTCAAAGAAATACATAATCATTTCAGAATTTATATAAACAATAATTATAACCATGTTGATCAATTCACCTTTGCACTTAAGCTAAAGATATTTAATTGTAAATTCAATGGTCATGATCATACTAGTCAATAATTCAACTTTGCACTACTGGCCAGACGGAACCCACAGTCACGATCATACCAATAATCTACCCACCTTTACACTCAAGTGAAAGAGAAATTTCATCACTAGGATTATAAAAATGTTATATATGATAATAAAAACAATATGATCAAAACATGGATTTATCTATTTGACATCAATCAATATACGTCTTGAATCAAATATTCATCTTTGCACTACAGGCCAAAGATATTCATTTGTATCACCAGTTGGTCATGTTCATCTCAATACCTGTCCATCTTTTCACTACGGCCAAAAGATATTCATCAGGTAATCATTCATCTTTGCACTATAGGCCAAAGATATTCAGTTATATCATCATTTAGGACTGAGGATGATGAAAATATTGTAAAAAAAATGAATCCAATGAGATAAAAGATCAAAGATTAGGGATTCGTACTTCAGTTTATCCAAGTTCAAAAATACTCCATAATAAACCATAGCTGAATAAAATTCAAGAATGAAGATCAAAACATGGATACAATCAAAGATAGTAACCATAATAGACAACTTGGACAAAGAAAAGAAAATTTAATTTATCTTTGAATAGTACCGTATTCGTGAATAGTACCGTATACGTGAATAGTAACCTCGACACGAAAAGGTAGAAATTTCACAAGAAAAATTATACTTCATGAATAGTACATCATGAATAGTACATCATGAATAGTACCGTATTGGTGAATAGTGCCGTATACGTGAATAGTATCATATACGTAAATAGTAATCTCGACATGAAAAGGTAAAAATTTCAAAATAAAATTCATACCAATATTTCTGTAAAATGATATTGAAAGAATAACATCATTTACGAAGAAAATAACATCCCTTACCTCAAAAGAATAGTACTTCTACTTGAAATATCGGATATAACGCTGAAGGAAACTTGCACTAAATAGAAACTCTCAAAGTATCTAAATACCCATAAAAATACGCTCGATAATATAGAGAAAGAAAGCTTATGATTTTGGAGTGATTTTCAATTCAAATTAATCACTCTAATTACAGGAAAATGCTAGAACGCTAATGTAGACTAACCTGCTACTTGATGGCTTTACCTGCTATTATTCATGCCCACCACTTTTGAAATAAAATTTCAGCACATTTCTCACCAACCAAAAGTGGGGACCACCCATTCTAGAAAATTTCCAAAATATTTTAAATTTAAACAATAATCATCAACTTCAATAATTCATAATAAATAGCCTTTTTATCAAAAAAATACGAATTTTATTTCCATTCCACAGGAAATTTAATTTTCTACAACTTTGTAGAAGAAAATTTTTCCAAATTCCAAACAGAAAATGCCTGAAATCCATATACGGACGATTTTTAATACCTTCATCCCGACAAAATACTGATAAAATACCTCAACATTAATTCCTTCATTTATATCCACATAAAAATAAATATTTTCTTATTAATAATTAATTATTCACAAATAATATTACAGAATCACAATTATGACAACTAGGTCATTCCCAGGAAAGAGGGGGCTTTTCGATAAGAATTTCTCCTTACTGGCGCGCAATTAGGTGACCAAACCCCTTTCCTAAACAAAAGTTTCTTAGACATTGCCAATAATGCTATCTAATAATATTATTCAAATAATATGAATTATTGATCTGATAATGGGAAATACTGTACAGAAAAAATTATTAAAATAATAATAATATAAAATATCAACGTAGCAATTATTGAATCAATAAAATAAAATATTGAACAGTAATTACTGTAACAATTATTGAGTAGTGTCTTCTTACGTAAGAATTAATAATTCAAAAATACTGTGCAATACCGTGTGCTACTGTGCAACCACGCGTATTACTGTATTTTAACCATCGGGTATTCCAACAGTGTTAACGGTAACAACTACGCCGTTATTTATAAAAAATCATACTTGTCATTTTCTATATCCGACATTCATTCCGTTATGGGGTCCACAAGTGGTTGTGCTGTCGTACAAATATTCCCCGACAACACGAATATTCCACGACCAAACGAATATTATCCGACAATGATTAATATTTAATAACCACTTGCTTATTTTGAAAAATTTACATATATCACCCTTAACTTTAAACTTTTTATCAATTTAACCATTTACTGAAAAATAATTATAAGAAAAATTGAATACTTTTATTTCACACAATTCGGGGTCTTACAATCTCCCCTCCTTATAAAATTTCGTCCTCGAAATTTACGTACCTGGTATTTCAAAGAGTTGAGAATACCTTGCTTTCATTTCAGATTCCATCTTCCCTGACATCATGATTTCGCCATTGCTCATTTTAGAATACAACTTCAAAACAAAGGTTAATTGACATATCACAATTTGTTAACTTATCAAGTAAGAGATTTTAGCTTAGGTAAGTCACACACTAGCGAAGTATATTACTTGTCTTTCCCTTTCTAGTTCTAGACTCAGATCTCCGCCATCGACTATATCTCTAAGCTTTGATACCAAATGTAGCGCCCCCAAAATAGGTCCAATCCACCCAACCCATTCTGAGTCGCCAAATACATGGTGCAGAAAATAACTACAAACTTTATTATTATAATTGTCGGGTAAAATACGACAACACATATGCTGGGAGTTTTAATATAGATAGATACTAACTGTGACTCTCATCTCTTTACCTGGATAGCATATCACATGGATACCTTCCATAAAGGTACAGTCAATAACTGTTTTAGAAATTAAAATATTTGAAAAATGCCCAAGAAAACATTTGTATATGAGAGGCCATGCATCTAAGTTATAATAGATATCATATGACTCGAGAATTATCCTTAGTTGGCCCCAATAGACCCCAAAGAAAAATGAGAAGATTACTATCATGTTTTTTCCAATGGTGAGTCTTCTCTTGAAATATAATTATCTCCATTGTCTCCAATTGAGAATTATATTTCAACCAAACTCCAAGATTATATAGGTAGTGTTCGTAGATATAATTAGCAAGTGGATGTGCACAACCCTGTCTTATAATAACACTACAGGCCAAAAATATTTAACAACAGGTCATCTTTGCACTACAGACCAAAGATATTAACATCTCAAAGAAATACATAATCATTTCAAAATTTATATAAACAATAATTATAACCATGTCGATAAATTCACAATTGCACTTAAGCTAAAGATATTTAATTATAAATTTAATGGTCATGATCATACCAGTCAATAATTTAACTTTGCACTACTGACCAAGGAGAACCCATAGTCACGATCATACCAATAATCTACCCACCTTTACACTCAAGTGAAAGAGAAATTTCATCACCAAGATTATAAAAATGTTATATATGATAATAAAAATAGTATGATCAAAACATGGATTTATCTCTGTGACATCAATCAATATACATCTTGAATCAAATATTCATCTTTGCATTACATGCCAAAGATATTCATTTGTATCACCAGTTGGTCATGTTCATCTCAACACCTGTCCATCTTTTCACTACGGGCCAAAGATATTCATAAGGTAATCATTCATCTTTGCACTACATACCAAAGATATTCAGTTATAACATCATTTAGGACTGAGGATGATGAAAATATTTAAAAAAAACGAATTCAGTGAGATAAAAGATCAAAGATTAGGGATTCGTACTTCAGTTTATCCAAGTTCAAAAATACTCCACAATAAACCATAGCTGAATAAAATTCAAGAATGAAGATCAAAACATAGATACAATCAAAGATAGTAACCATAATAAACAACTTGGACAAAGAAAAGAAAATTTAATTTTTCTGTGAAGAGTGCCGAATACGTGAATAGTGCCCTATACGTGAGTAGTAACCCCGACACGAAAAGGTAGAAATTTTACAAGAAAAATCATACTTCGTGAATAGTACCGTATTCGCGTATAGTGTCGTATACGTGAATAGTGACGTATACGTGAATTATAACCTCGACATGAAAAGGTAAAAATTTCATAATAAAATTCATACCAATATTTCTGTATAATGATATTGAAAGAACAACATCATTTACGAAGAAAATAACATTCCTTACCATCCCTTACCTCAAAAGAATAGTACTTCTGCCTGAAATATCGGATATAATACTGAAAGAAACTTGCACTGAATAGCAACTCTCAAAATGTCTAAATACCCATAAAAATATGCTCGATAATATAGAGAGAGAAAGCTTATGATTCTGGTGTGATTTTCAATTCTAACTAGGCACCCTATTTATAGGAAAATGCTAGAACGCCAAAGCAGACTAACCTGCTACCTGATGACTTTACCTGTTACTATTCATGCACACCACTTTTGAGATAAAATTTTAGCACATTTCTCACCAACCAAAAGTGGGTTCCACCCATTATAGAAAATTTCCAAAATGTTTTAAATTTAAACAATAATCAGCAACTTCAATAATTCATAATAAATAGCCCTTTTATCAGAAAAATATGAATTTTATATTCATTCCATAAAAAATTTAATTCTCTACAGCTTTGTAGAAGAAAGTTTTTCTAAATTCCAAACAGAAAATGCCCGAAATCCACATACGGACGATTTTTAATACCTTCATTCTGACAAAATACTGATAAAATATTTAACATTAATTCCTTCATTTATATCCACATAAAAATAAATATTTCCTTATCAATAATTAATTATTCATAAATAATATTATAGAATCACAATTATGACAACTAGGCCGTTTCCAGGAAAGAGGGGGCTTTCCGATAAGAATTTCTCCTTACTGGCGCGCAATTAGGTGACCAAACCCCTTTCCTAGATAGAACTGTCTTAGACATTGCCAATAATGCTATCTAATAATATTATTCAAATAATATGAATTATTGATCTGATAATGGGAAATACTGTACAGTAAAAATTATTGAAACAAAAATAATATAAAATATCAACGTAACAATTATTGAATCAATAAAATAAAATATTAAACAGTAATTACTATAACAATTATTGAGTAGTGCCTTCTTACGTAAGAATCAATAATTCAAAAATACTGTGCAATACTGTGTGCTACTGTGCAACCATGCGTATTACTGTATTTTAACCACCGGGTATTTCAACAGTGTTAACGGTAATAACTACGCCGTTATTTATAAAAACTCATACTTGTCATTTTTTATATCTGACATTCATTTCGTTATGGGGCCCACAAGTGGCTGCGCCGTCGTACGAATATTCCTTGACAACAAAAATATTCCACGACCAAACGAATATTCCCCGACAACAATGAATATTTAATAACCACTTGCTTATTTTAAAAAATTTACATATATTACCCTTAACTTTAAACTTTTTATCAATTTAACCATTTACTGAATAATAATTATAAGAAAAATTGAATACTTCTATTTCATAAAATTCGGGATTTTACACCTACAACCAGGGGAATAGAAACCATCCCAATTTATCATGGAGCAATAATCAAAATCAGCAGGCTCCACGACAATCTTATCCCCCGGGATTTCAGAATCAACAAACAACTCAACATCAAGAGAGAAAATTAGATTTAGAAGAGTTGTTGTCGAAGTATATTATGAGCAACGAGGCAGTTATGAAGTCACAAGCAGTAGCCATCAAGAATCTAGAAAATCAGATGGGATAACTGGCCCTAGAAATGAACAATAGACCGCAAGGGACTCTACCAAGTGACACCAAAAAGAATCTGAAGGGAAATCACGAGCAGTGTCAGGCAATCACCTTGAGAAGTGAAAAATAGTTATATGGGACAATTACAAAAAATTTAGTTACAAAAGACGACAAAGTTGATGACAACAAAGTGGTTGAAGAGAAACAGGGAGAGGAAAAGCAAGTTGAACAGACAAAGTTGAATGACAAGCCAGTTGTGTATTCTCCACCGCCGTTTCAACAGAGAGTCCAAAAACAAAAATTAGATAAGCAGTTCACGAAATTTTTAGAAGTTTTTAAGAAACTTCAAATTAACATCCCTTTCGCAGAAGCCCTAGAGCAGAAGCCTAGTTATGCTAAATTCATGAAAGGAATTCTATCTAGGAAAAAGAAGTTGGAGGATTTTGAAATTGTGGCATTAACAGAGGAATGCAGTGCAGTTTTACAGCGAAAGTTATCGCCAAAGTTAAAAGATCAGGGGAGTTTTACTATTCTGTGCACGATTGGGAATATGGCATTCAACAAATGTTTGTGTGATTTAGGAGCAAGTGTGAACCTCATGCCGTTATCAGTATACATCGAATTGGTTTACCATCTCTGAAATCGACCAATATCTCTCTACAGTTGGCAGATAGATCAGTTACGTACCCAAGAGGCATTATGGAGGATATTTTGGTAAAGGTAGACAAATTCATATTCCCCGTGGACTTCATAATTCTGGATTTTGAGGAAGATAAGAATATCCCAATCATCCTAGGGAGACCTTTCTTGGCTACGGGTAGGACTCTCATCGATGTGCAAAAAGGTGAACTAACTATGAGAGTCGAAGATCAGGAAGTGAAGTTCAACGTATTCAAGGCCATGAAATTCCCTACGGATGAAGAGGAGTGTTTCAGAATGGATGTCATTGATCAGATAATCAACGAAGATATGGTTAAAAGTTTGGCTAATGATCCATTAGAGACTACACTACTGGGGGATGAAGATTTGGATGATCCGGAGTTCGTAGATTATTTGAATATACTGGATTCCTTGCCACGAGTTAGTAGATTCAAAGCACCATTTGAGCCATTACACATTGAAGAGAAAGCTACGGTAAAGATGAAACCTTCATTGGAGGAATCACCTACACTTGAGCTTAAGCCACTCCCTAAACACCTTAGGTATGCATATTTTGACAATTCTAATACTTTACTTGGTATTATTGCTTCTACTTTTAACGAAATGCAAGAAAATAAGTTGCTGAGAGTTCTATGAGAATACAAATCGGCTATCAGATGGACAATTGCAGACATCAAGGGAATCAGTCCATTCTTTTACATGCACAAATTTCTCATGGAAGAGGATTTAAAGCCAATAGTGGAACAACAGAGACGGCTCAATCCGATAATGAAAGAAGTAGTGAATAAGGAGATTCTGAAGTGGTTGGATGCAGGAATCATCTACCCAATTTCAGATAGTGCTTGGGTCAGCCCAATTCAATGTGTGCCGAAAAAGGGCAGAATGACCGTAGTAAAGAACGATGACAATGAGTTAATTTCGACGAGGATAGTGACTAGTTGGAGGGTTTGCATGGACTACAGGAAGCTGAATAAGGCAACCCACAAAGACCACTTTCCTCTGCCTTTTATCAATCAGATGTTGGATAGATTGGCAGGCCATGAATTCTACTGCTTATTGGATGGGTATTCGGGATATAATCAGATAGTCATTGCTCCTGAAGATCAAGAGAAAACAACTTTCACGTGCCCATACGGCACATTTGCATTCATGAGAATGTCATTTAACTTGTGTAATACACCCGCTACCTTCCAACGGTGTATGATGGCCATCTTCTCAGACATGGTGGAGAGAAATGTGGAAGTTTGCATGGACGACTTTTCTGTCTTTGGGGATAGTTTTGATGTCTGTTTAGAAAACTTAGTCATGGTTTTAAAGCATTGCGTAGAGACTAATTTGGTGCTTAACTGGGAGAAGTGCCATTTCATGGTTGAAGAAGGAGTAATTTTGGGGCACAAGGTTTCGGCAAAGGGATTAGAGGTTGATAGATCAAAGCCGGAAACAATTGAAAATCTTCCACCGCCAACTTCAGTTAAGGGAATCCGAACTTTTCTTGGACATGCCGGGTTCTATAGGAGATTTATAAAAGACTTCTATAAGATTGCAAAACCATTGTGCAGTCTCTTAGAAAAGGACGCATTGTTCAAGTTTGATGAGGATTATAAGTTAGCATTTGATCTATTAAAGAAGAAATTAACTACAGCTCCAGTTATTGTCTCATCAGACTGGAATATGCCTTTTGAGTTAATGTGCGATGCAAGCGACTATGCGGTAGGGGTTGTTTTGGGTTAATGCCGGGAGAAGACATTCCACGCCATATACTATGCAAGTAAAATCCTTACGAATGCCCAATTGAACTACACAACTACAGAAAAGGAGTTACTTGCAGTAGTATATGCCTTTGACAAATTCCAGGAGTATTTAATTGGGACAAAGGTTGTGGTTTATACGGATCACTCAGCAATCTGGTATTTAATCTCGAAGAAGGATGCTAAGCGTCGACTTATCAGATGGATCCTCCTCCTACAGGAATTTAATTTGGAAATAAAGGATAGAAAGGGGACGGAGAATCAAGTTGCAGATCATTTATCGAGGCTGGAAAATCCAGGTAAAAATGAAGAAGATAAGTGTGTAATCAACGAGTCATTCCCGAACGAACAACTGTTTGGAATTGATGCAGAATTTCCGTAGTATGCGGATTTTGCTAACTATCTGGTGAGCAACATCCTTCCCCCTGATCTTACACGATAGCAAAAAAAGAAATTCCTACATGACATCAAGTGGTACATGTGGGATAAACCTTACTTATTTAAACAGTGCGCCGACAAGATGATTAGAAGGTGTGTGCCCTACAGCGAGGTGAAGAATATAATGCACGAGTGTCATTCGTCTGCATACGGAGGATATTATGGAAGTAAGAGAACAGCAGCGAAAATTCTTCAAGTAGGGTTCTATTGGCCTATAATATTTAAAGACGCCCACCAATTCGTAAAAAGCTATGATAGATGTCAACGGGTGGGTAACATATCGAAAAGGAATGAGATGCCACTACATACTATCTTGAAAGTTGAAATTTTTGATGTTTAGGGCATTAATTTTATGGGGCCATTTCCATCATCGTTCAGTAATCAGTACATTTTGCTTGCGGTTGTCTATGTATCAAAATGGGTTGAAGCCGTAGCACTCCCCACTAACGATGCCAAAGTAGTTTTGAAGTTCTTGTAAAAGAATATTTTTACGAGATTTGGCACGCCTAGAGCTATAATAAGTGATGAGGGTAGTCACTTCTGCAACAAATCGTTCACAGCTCTTTTGGTAAAATATGGGGTCAACCATAAGGTGGCAACATCATATCATCCCCAAACAAGTGGGTAAGCTAAAGTTTTGAACAGGGAAGTGAAGAGAATTTTAGAGAACGTAGTGAATCCGAATAGAAAAGATTGGTCTCTTAGATTGGATGATGCATTATGGGCTTACAGAACTGTTTACAAGACACCAATTGGGATGTCACCATATCAGTTGTTCTACGGGAAAGCATGTCACCTACCTGTCGAGTTACAATATAAGGCCTACTGGGAAATTTAGTAACTCAACTTCGATCAAGCAGCAACAGGTAAAAAAAGGCTACTTCAATTAAATGAAATTGATGAATTCTGACTTCAAGCATATTAGAACTCGAAGTTGTACAAAGAAAAGGTAAAGAAATGGCACGACAAGAAAATCATATAGAGAACGTTATAACCGGGGCAATCAGTACTATTGTTTAACTCAAGATTGCGGTTGTTCCCAGGAAAGCTAAAATTGAGGTGATCGGGCCCATATACCATAAAAAGAGTTTTTCCACATGGCACTGTTGAATTATATAGTAGAAACCCATTGGAGACTTTCAAGGTCAACGATCAACGGTTGAAGCATTATTGGGGTGGCGAGTCCATTTGGGATGTCATCGCAATCACACTTGCCGACGCGCCATAAACAGGGAGTAGTCAGGCTGAACGACTTAAAATCAAGCGCTAATTAGGAGGCAACCCAATTTTACTTTTATTCTTAGTATTTTTATTCATGATTAGTCAAATTGTAGTTTAAAATAATAATTAGTATAGAATAAGTTCATTAAGTAGTTATTTAAGTTATAATTTTTTAGATAATCTTACCTATCATACTCAATTTGCTTAATATTAACTTATATTCATGTTTTAATAGTGTTCAGGTACTTAAGAAGCTAATGGAAGTGCTACGAATGCAAGGAATGGGAAATATCAAGGCCACTAGTAGATTACACCCTCGCCGGGGCGGGTCCCTTTAAGCCTAATACCCCTGCCGGGGCGGGGGTCCTGAGTTCAATAGCAGGCTACGAGCCAGCCAGGGCGGGCCTATTTTGCATAATACCCCCCGCCGGGGCGGGGGTCTCGAATCCTCACTAACAGACAGCATGCCTACCGGGGCGGGCCTTTAAGGTGTAGTACCCCCTGCCGGGGCGGGGGTCCAAAAACTGAAAGGTAGTTTTTAGCAGTTACAAATCAACAGTACCACCTTCCCCACTCTTTCACTTCAACTTCCTACCATGCCACTACTCCCATACGGTTTTTACACATGATTTAGCAAATTAATCTCCATATCCCCACTCAATTAAGCCATTCATTCACTACTTCAACCCATAACTATCTCCATCATCTCCTCTCTATAAAACCACACCTTCATACACTCTAACCATCTCAATCTACACCAATTCAAAAGTTAAGGGTAGAGTGAGTAGTTGTCTTCCAATTCCTCAATATCTATCACCATATTTGAAACAAAATCACTAAGTTTGGGGGAATTACACGTCTTGCACACTAAGTGTTAGACGGTTTGCTTGAGAGAAGTTTGGGGGAAGTTGAAATTGAAGCTCACCAATTCCAAATCAATGGCACCAAAACCGGCATCAAAACGACAAAGGGGAGAAAGTTTAGGGTCCACACCACCAACACGGAGCTTTGACAGGAAAAAATTCGTAAGTGCCGCTGCAGCCAACCGTTAAGACTACCTTGTGACAAAAGCACTCACACCAGAGTGGGGGTTGGCACCTGACCATGTCGACGGTGAATTGATGTAACAAATCTATCAGAAAAGGTTGGAATATGTTCATGGAAGAGCCCGAACCATCAATTGTGAGTGTAGTCAAGGAGTTCTACGTAAACGCAGAGGATAAGGCCCCATTCAACACATTTGTTCGGGCAGGTTAGTTCCTTTCAGTGCCGATGGCATCAACACGTACTACCAGTTACGAGTTCCTAGACAGTGCCAGTACGCTCACTTACATGACAATGATCCTGATTACTAGGCCATTTTAAAGGAAATGATAAAGCCGGGTATCACATGGATCAAGGGCCGAAAAGGGGGCATTGTCTTCCACAGTAAGGATCTCAATCGGTATAAAAAGATATGGTACACGTTTGTGTACGCCAAGCTATTTCCATCTACACACACGTCAGATGTGACCAAGGAGAAGGCATTGCTTTTATATGCCATTGTCCAAGACTTTATTATCGATGTGGGGGCTATAATTAATTTTTCCATCCAACGATGCCTACGAGGACCATTCTTTGGCGGCTTGCCACACCCATCGCTCATTTGTGGGTTATGTAGACAGGTCGGAGTACGATGGTCCGATGATGAGACCACCTAAATGCCGCTTCAGACGTTAGACACGAGAATGATTATGCGGTACTTGGTGTGGCCCGAGGGCGAGTTACACCCTAGAGGAGTCGATTTTATATTTCCATCAGCCTCGGAGGATGAGGTTAACGCTGAGGACACCTCGGAGGACGATGAGTTTCAGGGGGATATGACAATGGGAAAGCAAGGAACAGAGGCGACACCACAGCCCGACGCTATATCTAGCCCTCAATTCCTGACCCTTCAGCAACAAATGGCTGGGTATAACAAGGACACTCGTAGAGAGATGCAGAGACTCTCAGCGAGGCATGATCATATGTTTGAAGCTATGAATCTGTCCTTTGCCTCATTGAACGCGACGCTCTAGAGTTTTAATCCAACTGTACACTTCCCATACCAGCAGTCAACCCCAATGCCAAGTTTTTCACCCAGTGATTCAGATGAAGAACACCCACCACTACCACCTCCCGCTTAGAAGATTACAGGGAAGTCCTCATACATTTCTTGTTTTATCTTTCCAATGAAGACATTGTAATTTTTAAGTTTGGGGGAGTTAGTTTAATTTTTTATGTCTGCACGTTTAATTTTATTAGTTAACCTTCCATATGTTAGTTTCATGTTTAGTTTTAGGATTATTAAATGTATGCATTCATGTAGTCATTTAGTTGCATAGTAATATAGGATTGTAAATAGTTTCATTTAGTTTTCAATCATGTTATGTTTACCATATATAAGAAAAAATATTTAGTTTAGTTAAGTATTGTGTTATATTGCATTTGTCCAGCGGTTTGATATAGTTCATGTTATTTTGGCCAATGATGAGCTTGAGATTAAGTAGACAAGTACAGTTCCAAACATTAGAACTGTGATGTAATTTTGAGTTATGAATTGGATCTTTTGCATGTTTGACATTGGTATAAAAAGGTTAGCACGTTAATGACACTTACGTGGACTGATTAGTCCAAATTGATACATAAAGGACATCTAAAGGATAATGCTAGATAAATGAAAGAATGACAAGGATAGGCAGTAAAGACGAAGAATTAGGCAAGAACCAAAGTTTGGGGGAAAGAATGGGGTATATAACCTCTTAATCTAAAAAAAATATGGGAACTTTCCCGAGAGAATAAATTGAGACTTGTGGTGGGTTGAGAAGAAGCGTGAAATGCACTCTCTATAAACACAGGCGTGAGATGGAGCGTAAAACGCACTCACTTTGAAAAAAGAAAAAAGAAAAAAAAGAAGAAGGATAAAATGGGAAATAAGAGCAAAAAGACCCCGTTAAAGAAAAAGAAAGCATAAGTACCCTATTTGGACCCTTGATATTCGTGATTGTTTGATTTTAGTTGGATTTCATTTGTTTTTGAAATTTTTGAGTTTACACTATATGATGCCTTCTAAGAGATTTGTTATGTATTAAATTTGCATTCACATCAGTTAACATGAATGTTGAGCACACACACTATACCAGTAATAACGGTTTAAGAATCTAGGATTAATAAGGAATTGTTGATTGATTTTGATATGAAGTATTGTTGAGTTTGCTTGATTTCTCTAAGGCCGGATGAATAAATTTGAATCTATGATGACTGTTGGATTCATAGGCATATAGATTAGTTGCATTACATGTCATTGCATTGCATTGTATAGCTTGTTTTTTTTGTTTTATGCTCTAGAACTAGCACGATTTAAGTTTGGGAGATTTTGATAAGTGGGTTTTATACCTACGGATCGGTTCTTAATTCAAGTTTAAAGTGTGTTAATTCTTGGTTTTTATGTTTCATTTTTACTTGTTTAGCGTTGTTTTGTGTTTAGATGAGGTGAAGTGGCAATTAAACTAAATGAGCAAAATCATGGCGAAACTAGGCAAGATTTGGAGCTAAAGTGAACAATTAGCAGAAAGGAACCCCGCCGGGGCGCGCCTCTTTAAGCTTAATACCCCCGCCGGTGCAGGGGGTCTTGATACGAATTTAACAGATGACATGCCTGCCAGGGCGGGCCCTTTACAAGGCTAAAACCCCACCGGGGCCAGGGTACAGGATATTAGTGTCCTGTTTATATTGAAATGCTGAATCAAATGGGAGACTAGCGATCGCTTTGGTTTGGGACTCAACTATGGATGGAATTAGAGTCTAAATTCGTGGCTTGACATAAAAAAAACATACAAAAAACATAAGATAGAGCATCATACAAGTAATTAGAGCATAAATGATAGATTTTCTAAGCAAGAGCATTGGAGAAAAACGTTGAAGGAAATTTCACAATAATTGTAGATTGAAGCTAGAGAGAAGGGTGATTCTGGATTTATTCTTCTTCTTAAGTTTAAATTCTATAATTGGGATGATGTTTACCATAATTAATTCAGTGTTTAATTCATTGACGATGAACTAAATTCTTTATTAGGCTTATAACGGATCTTTGAGTGGAACGATGATTATGTAACTTTGGTTTTCAGTTTAATAAGCTATTATTCAGTTTATCTATATTGATTTGTGCTTGAATCTATAAATTGCTTGATCACCAATTTTATGTGGACTTGTATGGATTCGAGAGAGGAAATACGAGTCTAGACTTAATCAATATATCATGTGTTCTTGAATTCTTTGAATGAATGGAATCTTGACGAATGTTAGGGTAGAGATATGCTTAACATCGCATGTAATCGGATAGAGAACTTGAACTTAAACCTTCTTTGATTGTAATTCACATAGAGATATAGTGAGTTAGTTAATTAAGGTGTTTAATTTAATTCTATCTAATTTGTGGATTTGAGTTAATACGGTATTAGTGTATCGAGAGGTGGCTAGTTCTACTTAAGTGTTCTTGATTAATAAATTGTGATAGTGAATTAAACTGGAATAAGGTATACTAATCAGAGTGATGCTTAGAGTGAAGTTGTAAGCCTAATTTTCTAATATTTATTTGAAAATTCCGTTTTTAGGGTTGTTGATTTGTTCGGTAATCTTAGTATTTTTAATATTTTTAGTTATAATTCTGAAATTGATTAGTTTAATAAAATTTGGATTAATAGGAAATTGATAATTATGAGGGTTAATTTCTAGCTAATCTCTGTGGGAACGATCCTTGACTTATCATTATATTATTTGTTGACCACGTATACTTGCGTGCTGTGCGTACATAGATTTTACCCAACATTGTAGTGTAAAGATGAATGATTATGTGATGAATATCTTTGGCCTATAGTGTAAAGATTAACAGGTGTTGAGATGAACATGATCAACTGGTGATACAAATGAATATCTTTGGCCCGTAGTGCAAAGATAAATATTTGATTCAAGATGTATATTGATTGATGTTACAGGGATAAAATATTGATGATGAGCTTTTAAATTCATAGATGATAGTAGATTTCATTCTCTACTTAACTCTTCTAATGAATTATTATTTCTGCTGCGAATATTGATCTAAAACTGGTTGTCCATTATATTTTATTTGATTTATTGAAGGCTAACGATAATTTGTTCTACATTATCTTAGTCATAATATTCTTTACTAGGCTAGTTGAGCTCACCCTTTTCCTTTTTGTTCCATTTTTCTTCTCAGGAGGCGAGAATATAGCGAGAACTAGTCGGGGTGTGGAGTGATGTTATAAGTCAGTTGTTTTAGCGGTACTCACTATTTTGTAAAATAGTGTATCAATAATTGTAATGAGGACTTATTTGAGTTTGAATACTGTCTAGAAGATAATATTTGTATTTAAACTCATAGTATATGAGTTGTCGTATTTTGCAATACAATTGTAATAATAAAGTTGTAGTTGTTTCTGTACCATGTATTTGGTGACTTAGAATAGGTGATATATACCTGTTTTGGGGGCGTCACAATATCTGTTTAATCCCAGATTCTGTAACCATTACATGTTCATAATCTCATAATATTACATATTACATAGTAACATTAATCTACTATCAGATCTTCTAGTTCTTTCTTTGTATACTTCCTTTATCCTTACTGGATTCCTCAATACGTTCGACCTTAGCTAAAATAATATATTTTAAGCAAGGATGAGCATTAAATTACTAAGCAAGTATAACATTTCAACAACAAATGTAAGAATCATATGATTTCATTCAACAACTGAATAATAGTTCTGAAACACTTTGAATAAACTAGAATAATACTTTAAATAAACCAGAACAAAACTTTTCTTCTTTTTAAAACATATTCGAAACGACGTAATGGTTATTTATAATAAGATGGTCATCAGACCTAGAAATTTCTTATACTTTCATTGAAAAGTACTATCCAAAATTAAAACTGTAAATCTCATATTATTTACGAGTACATCTAGGTGATCAGCTTATAGTACCCTATGTTGTACAACACTCATCCGGTAAAACGATTATGCTTTTAAGTTTGACACCTTGCGTGTCAGCCGAAAAATTGACTAAATACATTTGTTTGTTCTTTCTTAGGCTTACCTTTGAATCCTACCAAAACAATTAGATTTGGACATCTTAACATATCATCAATAATATTTTGAAAGATTTTATAACAAATTAACAAAACATCTTAGCAATTGTCTAGCCGAAACAAATGGAATTGACACTTGCTTAAACAGTTCATGGATGTTGAACGTTAAAACTTTAACAATTTATGTCATAACATAGCTTGAATACTTGTACAAATATTAAGATTTGCATAAGCATGAAATTCACACAATCATATAAGAATTATGTTCATTTTATTTTAAAACATCACATAGGCTTCATAAGAGTATATTAAGATGAAGTTAGAAGACTTGCTCCAATAAATCAGAGTAAGTTTAGAAAATTTGCATAGCACATAAGTTACACTTTACACAGAAACTTTCATAACATAAAGTTAATACAAGAGTTAAAAACTTATCACAAGTAAAACTTGAACAAGATTAGAAACTCGCCTTAAGTGTTCTTTATAATCTTGATGATATTCGTCCTTCAAATGTCCTAAACATTTACATTAAATATAACACATCAATTAGGCACATAACGACACCAAGTTTGATTTACTTTAACTCTACTTATTACTTTTCATATCCGTGTCATTAGACTCAGAGAACTTTTCAAGTTTGTTATTACTTGTTATAGCATTTCGGCGTTCACTTGTAGTACGCCCATCACATCCTTTGCAAACGCTCAAGCCATATGCCTTTGTATATACTTAGAACAATCTCACACCCTTTCATAACACTCTTTGTTTTAAATTAAGTGTTTTACGTTAACTTCTCTTGCTATCACATTATATTTGAATCATTAAACCCGAATTATTCTTTAAGTTCCTTATCATTCATTTTTGCTTTCTGACGTTTACACGCCATACTCAATTTCACAATGCTAATGTTTAAGCCATACACTCTCATGTATGCTAAGCACGTCCATTCTACACGTATACTAAACATTTACATTATTTAAAGTATTTTACGTTTACAATGTTTATCCTTTCATTTAATGTTCAACCGCTACTTATGGTTTTAATCACTTGCAATGTGATATTTTATGTGACGCTCCCAAAATAGGTCTATAGAACCCATTCTGAGTCGCCAAATATATGGTACATAAATCAAATACAGCTTCTGTATGACCCCAACTTTTTATGAATAAAGATTTAATTTTCTCTAAATGTTATTTTGAATAATAAGGTGTGGATTTTTGATATAATGCTATAGTCATGGGTGATATGTGCAAATTTTGCAAAGTAAGCATGTGGTCATTAAATATTCATTTGGTCGGAGAATATTCTTTTTGTCGGTGAATTTTCGTACGATGGCACAAAATTGGTGGACCCCACAATGGAATTACTGTCGGATATAAAAAGCGACAAATAACCTTTTTATAAAAATAACGGCAAAACTTTAACCGTTAACTATTGAGATACCCGGTGGTAAAAGTACAGTAATACATGTGGTTGAACAGTAGCACATGGTATTGCACAGTATCTTTGATTATTGATGCTTACGTAAGAAGTCACTCAGTTTCATTCAATAATTGCCACAGTAGTTGCTGCATAGTATCTCATATTATTGATTCCATTATTGTCACAGTATCATCTGCATAATATTTTATATTATTAAACCAATAATTGAGACGACACACTTATTCATATTATTATTTGTATTATTGACAATGTCTAGAAAGGTCTGTCGAGGAAAGGAGCTAGGTTATTTAGTTGCGCGTCAATAAGGAGAAATCCTTATCGGAATGCCCTCTCTTTCTTGGAAAGGATCTGGTCGTCAATATTGTGAGTTATAATAATGATGAATAATTGTTGAAAGATTAAAAATGTGTTGATTAAAGATAAGTGATTTATGGTAAATATTTATTCAATTTTTGATATAAATAGAGGGATTTGTCATGAGGCGTTTGTCGTAAGTTTGGTTTGTTATTCCATGGGGAGATGTGCTAATTTTCTAGACCGTCGGTTGAAGTTATAATAATGAAGCAATATGTACCATTGTTTAAAGTTATAATAGTAAATAAATATGGATCGATGGTTGAAGTTATAATAGAAAATCAGTATGGACCGTCGGTTGAAATTTTAATAGTAAATCAATATGGACCGTCCGTTTAATAGTAAATTAATCTGGATCGTTCGTGAATTAGTTACTATTTAGTCTATTCTCCTATAAATAGAAGCTCATTCCTTCATTATTTCTTACGAATTCACTGAATCTATAGAGAGAGAAACTATAGAGAGAAAGAAGAAGAGTAGTTTGCTACTTCACTATTGCAGTATTCAATCTCCTACTAAGATAAGGGATATTATTTTTCGTATCCATTCCTTATTAATCTACGGGAGTAACCTGTCTACGCGGATTACCGCATGCATGGTGATTAACCCTTCGTATTTATTCTTTATTAATCTGCGGGAGTAACCTGTCTACGCGGATTACCGCATACATGGTGAATAACCCTTCGTATTCATTCTTTATTAATCTGCGGGTGTAACATGTCAACGCGGATTACTGCATGCATGATGAATAACCCTTCGTATTCATTCTTTATTAATCTGCGGGAGTAACCTATCTACGCGGATTATCGCATGCATGGTGAATGACCCTTCGTATTCATTCTTTATTAATATGCGGAAATAACCTGTCTACGCGGATTATCGCATACATGGTGAATAACCCTTCGTATTCATTCTTTATTAATCTGTGGGAGTAACTTATCTACACGGATTACTACATGCATGGTGAATAATCCTTCGTATTCATTCTTTATTAAATTACAGAAATGACCTGTCTACGCGGATTACCGCATGACAGGTGAAAATTCATTTGCAGTTTCGTATATTTTTTTATACTCGTTTAAGATATCATTTATCTTGTACTCATCAAAGGATATCGTCTTCTGTCATGTTTCTCCATTTATGGGACGAATTTATTGTTTGTTTCCATAACCTTATTATTAAATGGTGAAAACCCTTAAAATTAGTGGAATATTCTTACTAGTTTGTGCTTCATCTAGTATCATTCCACTATTGGTTTGAACTTTCTTATTAAAGGGCGGGATACTATTTATGTCGGGGTACTATTTATTTAGAATACTATTCATTCGGGGTACTTTTCATTCGGGTACTATACACGGGGTACTATTTACTTGGATTCTATTTGCTCGGGTACTATTCACGTTAAAAAATTAATTTCTTTTTTGTCCAAATTATTTTGATACATGAATATCATTCTTGAATTTTACTCCACAATTAATTATAATGTTGACAATTTGGACATTCTTGAACTCTGGATAAATTAAATTATAAATATCTAATATTTATCCTTGATCTCACTTGATTGATTTTTTATATCATTATCATCATCCTCATGTTTATATTGTGGTGAAAGTCATCTTTAGCCCGTAGTGCATAGATGGATTGTTGATTGGTATGATTATGACCAGAAATTGTGTATTGGTATAATCATGACCTATAATATTATAGACAAATGATGTGGTAAAAGTCCTCTTTGGCCCGTAGTGCATAAATGGACAGATGTTTGGCATGATCATGACCAGTGGTGATACTAACGAATATCCTTGGCCCGTAGTGCGTGGATAATTCGTTGATGTGAAATATTTATTGAGTTGTGTTATAGAGATAAAATATTGATGATGAATTTTTAAATCATAGAAGATAGTAGACATCATACTCTACTTGACTCTTCTAATGGATTACTTGTTCCGTTGTAGTTATTAATCTAAACTTGTTGTCTATTGTATTCTATCAGTTTTTACACTGTTGAGGACTAATGATAATTTATTCTATACTGGGCTAGTTGAGCTCACCCTTTTCTTTCATTGTTCTCTTCAGGAAATGAGAATATAGTTAAGACTAGTCAGGAAATAAAGTGATGGTCCAAAATGGTGGCTATAGTAGTCCTAACTATTCTATAAAATAGTGTGATAATAATTGTAATGAGAACTTATTTTGAGTTTGGATATTGTCTATGGGACAATATTTATATTAAAACTCACAGTTTATGTTTTGTCATATTTTGCACGAAAGTTCAATAATTGTATAGATGAAGTTTGTATTTAAATTATGTACCATGTATTTGGCTATTCAAAATGGCTTGTGTAGACCTATTTTGGGGGTGTCACAGTTGGCATCAAAACTCTGGGATATGATCTCTGGTGGAGATCTGAGGTTCGAACTAGGAGGGGTGAGACGAGTAAAACATTCGCTAGTGTGTCTTACCTAAGCTTATTTGTTATTTAATTGGTCGGTCGAAATATAGGGATAATATATGGCATGTCAATTAACCCTTGTTTTGTGGCAGTGCTTGAGAATGACATCTGAAAATTTTGAGATAAGTAATAGAGCACATGAGACCGATGAGACACCGCCAATCAATAACCAGGATAATGTGCATCAGGAAGGTAATAATCCTCATGTAAACCACAACACCGACCAAATGATGAACGATTGGATATTTAGGAGCTTTCTGCAATTCATGCAACACCAAACGAGAGAGATTTCTATTCAAAATGCAGGTGGAAACAATGACAACTCATGACTGGTCACTGCTAACCAATTCAAGGAGTTGGGACCACCAGAGTTTTTGGGAAATCCAGAGCCACTTAAGGCAGAGGTATGGATTAAGTAGATCACCATTATATTTGATGTCTTGGTATGCACAGAGGAGCAAAAGGTTCCATTCGCCACCTTTACGTTGTGTGGAGAGACAGATTACTTGTGAAAATCTGTAAAACGTACTCATCTTTTCGCACTTAATATGTCTTGGGAGAAGTTCCAAGAATTGTTCAACGACAAGTATTTTCCAGAAAGTATTCGTCACATGAAGGGTGTGGAATTCATCAAACTGGAACAGAACAACATGACTGTATCGTAATACGAGATAAAGTTTACGGAGTTATCCCGGTTTGCATCCCATTTGGTGGATAATGAGGAGCGAAACTTAGCTCGATTTTATCATGCAGCGAAGTTAAGTCCAGCTGGGATGGTGACACCAAAGGCTAGACAAGTCAAAGTCGGTGGTTTAAAGGAGAGCATTTTTTATGACTTCCCAAAAAGCGAGGTACCTGAACGAAATTATCACAGGTAAGTTAATCATAAACTCTTGTGAAGTCTATACCTTATTCGATACTGGTTCTACCCATTCTTTTATTTCACCTGCTTGTGCTAAACGTTTAAATTTGACTCCAGAGAAATTAGACTTTAACTTATCGGTTGAAACTCTGTTGGGAGAAACCTTCGTTACATCCACCATTTAAAAATCTTATTTGATTCAAATCGATACCCTCACATTACCCCTCACATTACCTGTTGATCTCATCTCTTTGAAAATACTTGCATTTGATGTGATTTTAAGAATTGACTGGTTAACTACTCATCATGCTAAAATTGATTGTTTTCGTAAGGTTATTAGCTTTAATATTCCTAACCAACCTGTTATGCGAATTTAGGAAACCAAACCACTAAAGTCAATCACTTTCATATCAAGTCATAAAGCCATTCGTTTATTGAAAAATAGATGTCAAGCTTTCTTAGCCCATGTCATGGATTTAAACAAAAATACGTCAGATTTGAATGATATTTCTGTTGTTAATAAATTTCCTGACTTATTCCCTGAAGAACTTTCTGGCCTACCCCCAGAGCGTGAAATTGAATTTTCTATTGACCTTGAACCTGGTACAAAACCCATTTTCAAAACCTCATATCGAATGGCTCATATTGAACTTCTGGAGTTGGTACCTGAGCCTCTATCTGGTGACTTCTTTTGTAGAATGCACTGAAGCCAAGCTCTCCGTAGGGGAGGCCGTATTTGTGATGTGGCAAATGGATAGGCGCCATTGTGAGGTGTTATCCAAGGTTGGGATATGAGTCATAGTTGGGAGCAATCTAAGTCAGTAACCGAAATAAATAGTTTTCTAGGCTTAGCTGGTTATTATCGAAGATTCGTAGAAGGATTTTCTCGAATCGCTACTCTATTAATCCATCTAACTCAAAAAGATACAAAATTCGGTTGGAGCGAGGAATGTGAGAAGAGTTTCTAAGAACTCAAGAGGAAATTCATTTCAGCACCTGTTCTGACAATACCATCCTGGAAAAGCGAACGTAATAGCTGACGCGTTGAGTAGAAGATCATATGCGGATACGAGTGCGATATTGTCAAACACAAAGACCCCTTTCGTATGACTTACAAAATAATGGAGATAGAGTTAAAGACTCTAGGGACCCACGTGACGATGTCAAATATACGAGTAGAACCGACTTTAATCGATAAAGTTAAAGCTGCTCAAACTACAGACCCGGAGCTGATAAATATGAAGAAGAAAGTACAAGAATGTGTTAATCTAGAAGCAAGAGTCGATGAAGAGAGGAAATCTCAACCCTCGATTTATTGTTCTATTTGAAATCCTTGATCGAGTAGGAACTGTGGCCTATAGACTCGCCTTACCACCGAGTATGTCTCGTGTTCATAACGTTTTTCACATATCTATGTTACGTAAATATGTGGAAGACCCAAATCACATTATTGAATTAGAACCAGACGAGATAGCAGAAGATTTAACATATGAAGAAGTACCTGTTAAAATCTTAGAAAAGAAGGAACATATTCTACGCTCAAAGGTTATACCTCAAGTTAAAGTTTTATGGAGAAACCGTGATATTGAGGAAATGACCTGGGAGTTAGAATCTGAAATGAAAATAAGGTATCCTCAACTCTTCGACATACCATGTACGTATACCAATTTCGAGGATGAAATTTCATAAGGAGGGGAGGTTGTAAGACCCCAACTTTTTATGAATAAAAATTTAATTTTCTCTAAATGTTATTTTGAATAATAAGGTGTGGATTTGATATAATGCTATAGTTATGGGTGATATGTACAAATTTTGCAAATTAAGCTAGTGGCCATAAAATATTCGTTTAGTCGGGGAATATTCTTTTTATCGGGGAATATTCGTACGACGGCACAATCATTGGTGGACCCCATAACGGAATTACTGTCGGATATAGAAAGCGATAGAAATAACCTTTTTATAAAAGTATCGGCAAAACTTTTACCGTTACTTGTTGAGATACCCGGTGATAAAAGTACAGTAATACGTGTGGTTGTACAGTTGCACACGATATTGCACAATATCTTTGATTATTGATGCTTACGTAAGAAGTCACTCAGTTTCATTTAATAATTGTCACAGTAGTTGCTGCATAGTATCTCATATTATTGATTCCATTATTGTCACAGTATCATCCACACAATATTTTATATTATTAAATCAATAATTGAGACGAAACAATAATTCATAGTATTATTTGCATTATTAAAAATGTCTAGAAAGTTCTGTCGAGGAAAGGGGTTATGTTATTTAATTGCGCGCTAATAAGGAGAAATCCTTATTGGAAAGCCCCCTCTTTCCTGAGAAGGATCTGGTTGTCAATATTGTGAGTTATAAAAATGATGAATAATTGTTGAAATATTAAAAATGTGTTGATTAAAGATAAGTGATTTTTGGTAAATATTTATTTAATTTTTGATATAAATAGATGGATTTGTCATGGGGCGTTTGTCGTAAGTTTGGCTTGTTATTCCATGGGGAGATGTGCCAATTTTTCAGACCGTCGGTTGAAGTTATAATAATGAATTAATATGGACCGTTGGTTGAAGTTAAAATAGTAAATCAATATGGAGTGCTGGTTGAAGTTATAATTATGACGCCCCCAAAATAGGTTCATATAACCCATTCTGAGTCGCCAAATACGTGAGACAAAATTTAAATACAAATTTCACTAATACAATTATTAACGGTCTTGTAAAACACGACAAAACACAAGCTGTGAGTTTTAGTACTAATATTATCTTGTAGACAATATCTAAACTCAAATAAAGTCTCCATTACAATTATTATCACACTATTTTATAGAATAGTGAGGACTACTATAGCCACCATCTTGGACCATCACTCCATTCCCCGACTTGTCCCAACTATATTCTCATTTCTTGAAGAGAATAATGAAAGAAAAAGGTGACCTCAACTAGCCCAGTAAAGAATATTATGACTAAGATAATGTAGAATAAATTATCCTTAGTCTTAAACAGTATAAAATCTGATAGAATACAATAGACAACAAGTTTAGATCAACAACTGCAGTGGAACAAGCAATCCATTAGAAGAGTCAAGTAGAGCATGATGTCTACTATCTTCTATGATTTAAAAGTTCATCATTAATATTTTATCTCTGTAACACAACTCAATAAATATTTCACATCAACGAATTATCCATGCACTACGGGCCAAGGATATTCGTTAGTATCACCAGTGGTCATGATCATGCCAAACAACTGTCCATCTATGCACTACGAGCCAAAGAGGACTTTCACCACATCATTTGTCTATAACATTACAAGTCATGATTATACCAATACACAATTTTTGGTCATAATCATACCATTCAACAGTCCATTTATGTACTACAAGTCAAAGATGACTTTCACCACAATATAAGCATGAGGATGATGACAATGATATAAGAAATCAATCAAGTGAGATCAAGGATAAATATTAAAGATTTAAATTTTAATTTATTCAGAGTAGAAGAATGTCCAAATTGTCAACATGATAATTAATTGTGGCGTAAAATTCAAGAATGATATTCATGTATCAAAAATAATTTGGACAAAAAAGAAACTAATTTTATCGTGAATAGTACCCTGGGTGAATAGTATCCGAGTAAATAGTATCCCGTGAATAGTACCCGAGTGAATAGTATCCCGTGAATACTACCCCAGCATGAAAAGATTAAAATTTAATAAGAATAATCAAAAAAATATTTCAGTGAAACGATCTAGATGAAGCACAAAATTCAAGTATATTCTACTAATTTTAGGGAGTATATAAACAATACTTATCAAAATAAGTGTAGATTTAGAAATATAAAATGAAATAATATTACTTACATACTATAGAGTATGGAAGAAAATAATATTTCTTATGAATATTGAACGAAAATAATATCTCTTACAAATATTGAACGAAAATAATATTCCTTACGGATACGAAAGATAATATCTCTTACGAATATGAAATAAATAATACCCCTTATGAGTACAGAAGAAATGATATCCCATACGAGTATGAAAGAATATACGAAACTGCAAATAGATTTTTACCCGTCATGCGGTAATCCGCGTAGACAGATCATTTCTATAATTTAATAAAGAATGAATACGAAGGGTTATTCACCATGCATGCGGTAATCCGCGTTGACAGGTTACTCCCGCAGTTTAATAAAGAGTGAATATGAAGGGTTATTCACCATGCATGCGGTAATCCGCGTAGACAAATCATTTTCATAATTTAATAAAAAATGAATACGAATGGTTATTCACTATGCATGCGGTAATCCGCGTAGACAAGTTACTCCCGCAGATTAATAAAGTATGAATACGAAGGGTCATTCACCATGCATGTGGTAATCTGCGTAAACAGGTTACTCCCGCAGATTAATAAAGAATAAAATGACAACCCTTATGAGTAAGAAGAAAATAACATCCTTTACGAATGCGAAAGAAATAATACACCCTTACAAAAAATAATATCCTTTACCTTAGTAGGAGAGTAACTCTGACTGATATATCAGAGATATTCTTGAAGAAAACATGCACTATTTGCTACACTAAAAGTATCCTTATACTAGAAAGAAATACGCACAATATTATAGAAGAAGAATTCTCTGATTCTGGTGTGATTTTCATTTCTTAACTAAGCATCCTATTTATAGGATAATGACAGGACACTATTTAAGTATAATCACGGACGCATAGTAAAGGAATTCACGGGCGGACGAATTCGACGAATTCGTCAAAAATTTGATTTTACTATTCATTATTGTGCAATAAAATATTCTAATAAAACAAAAATTTTAAATAAAATATAATATATTCTATTTATAATATAATAAAACGAATAACTTTATATATAATATAAAAAGTTTTCTGTTTTATTACTATTATAATAATAATAATAAAACAAAACTGAGACAACTTTCTACTGGAGATTTTGAAAAATGAGTAAATGGGGGTGCATGTATTAAGCCAAACTTACAACAAATACTTCATGATAAACCCATTTATTTATATCAAAAGTTGAATAAATATTTATCACAAATTACTTATCTACAATAAACACATTTTTAATCTTTCAACAATTATTCATCATTAATATTATAACTCACAATATTAACAACCAGATCATTCCTAGAAAAGAGAGGGCTTTCCGATAAGGACTTCTCCTTATTGGCGCGCAGTTAAATAACCTAACCCCTTTCATCGATAGAATTTTCTAGACATTGTCAATAATACAAATAATAATAAGAATAACTGTGTCGTCTCAATTATTGATTTAATAATATAAAATATTATGCAGATGATACTGTGACAATAATTGAATCAATAATATGAGATACTATGCAACAACTACTGTGGCAATAATTGAATAAAACTGAGTGACTTCTAAAGTAAACATCAATAATCAGTGACACTGTACAATACCGTGTGCTACTATGCAACCACGCGTATTACTGTACTTTTATCATCGGGTATTTCAACTGTTAATAGTAAAAGTTTTACCGTTATTTTTATAAAAAGGTTATTTCTGTCGCTTTCTATATCCGACAGTAATTTCGTTGTGAAATCCACAAATGATTTTATCGTCGTACGAATATTTTTCGATAAAAAGAATATTCCCCGACCAAACGAATATTTTATGACAACTTGCATACGTTGAAAAATTTGCATATATCACCCATAACTATATTACTATATCAAATCCACACCTTATTCTTCCAAATAACATTTAGAGAAAATTAAATATTTGTTCATAAAAAGTTGGGGTCTTACAATAATAGTAAATCAGTATGGACCGTCGGTTGAAGTTTTAATAGTAAATCAATATGGACCGTCCGTTTAATAGTAAATCAATCTGGGCCGTTCGTGAATTAGTTACTATTTAGTCCATTCTCCTATAAATAGAAGCTCATTCCTTCATTATTTTTTACGAATTCACTGAATCTATAGAGAGAGAAATTATAGAGAGAAAGAAGAAGAGTATTTTACTACTTTACTATTACAATATCCAATCTCCTACTAAGGTAAAGGATATTATTTTTCGTATTTATTCCTTATTAATCTGCGGGAGTAACATGTCTATACGGATTATCGTATGCATGGTGAATGACCCTTCGTATTCATTCTTTATTAATCTGCGGGAGTAACATGTCTACGAGGATTATCGCATGCATGGTGAATAACCCTTCGTATTCATTCTTTATTAATCTACAGGAGTAACCTGTTTACGCGGATTACCGCATGCATGGTGAATGACCCTTCGTATTCATTCTTTATTAATCTGCGGGAGTAAACTGTCTACACGGATTACCGCATGCATGGTGAATAACCCTTCGTATTCATTCTTTATTAATCTGCGGGATTAACCTGTCGATGCAGATTACCACATGCATGGTGAATAACCCTTAGTATTCATTCTTTATTAAATTGTGAAAATGATCCGTCTAGGCGGATTACCGCATGACGGGTGAAAATCCATTTACAGTTTTATATATTCTTTTATACTCGTATGAGATATCATTTCTTTTGTACTCATCAAAGGATATCGTCTTCTGTCATGTTTCTCCATTTATGGTACGAATTTATTGTTTGTTTCCATAACTTTATTATTAAATGGTAAAAACCCTTGAAATTAGTGGAATATTCTTAATAGTTTGTACTTCATCTAGTATCATTTCACTATTGGTCTGAACTTTCTTATTAAAGGGTGAGATACTATTTATGTCGGGGTACTATTCTTCTGGAATAATATTCATTCAGGATAATATTCATTCGAGTACTATTCATAGAGTACTATTCGCGGTAAAAAATTAATTTCTTTTCTGTCCAAATTATTTTGATACATGAATATCATTCTTGAATTTTACTCCACAATTAATTATCATGTTGACAATTTGGGCATTCTTGAACTCTGGATAAATTAAATTATAAATATCTAATATTTATGTATGATCTCACTTGATTGATTCTTTATATCATTATCATCATCCTCATGCTTATATTGTGGTGAAAGTCATCTTTGGCCCGTAGTGCATAGATGGACTGTTGATTGGTATGATTATGACCAGAAATTATGTATTGGTATAATTATGACCTGTAATATTACAGATAAATGATGTGGTAAATGTCCTCTTTGGCCCGTAGTGCATAGATGGCAAATGTTTAGCATGATCATGACCACTTGTTATAGTAACGAATATCTTTAGCCTGTAGTGCGTGGATAATCAGTTGATGTGAAATATTTATTGAGTTGTGTTACAGAGATAAAATATTAATGATGAACTTTTAAATCATAGAAGATAGTAGACATCATGCTCTACTTGACTCTTCTAATGGAATGCTTGTTCCGCTACAGTTGTTGATCTAAACTTGTTGTCTATTGTATTCTATCAGTTTTTACACTGTTGAGGATTAAAGATAATTTATTCTACATTATCTTAGTCATAATATTATTTACTGGGCTAGTTGAGCTCACCCTTTTCTTTCATTGTTCTCTTCAGAAAATGAGAATATAGCTGGAACTAGTCGATGAATTGAGTGATGGTTTAAGATGGTGGCTATAGTAGTCCTCACTATTCTATAAAATAGTGTGATAATAATTGTAATGAGAACTTATTTTGAGGTTGAATATTGTCTACGAGACAATATTTGTATTAAAACTCACAGTTTATGTTTTGTCATATTTTGCACGACAGTTCAATAGTTGTATAAATGAAGTTTGTATTTAAATTTTGTACCATGTATTTGGCGACTCAGAATGGATTGTGTAGACCTATTTGGGGGGCATCACAACTTCATTTATACAACTATTAATTATCGTAAAAAATACGACAAAACACAAGCTGTGAGTTTTAATAAAAATATTGTCTTGTAGATAATATCCAAACTCAAATAAAGTTCCCATTACAATTATTATCACACTATTTTATTGAATAGTGAGGACTGCTATAGCCACCATCTTGGACCATCACTCTATTGAAACTAGTATGCACACAAGCCAATCATGTTTGATGATAAAGTATATGCTTTGTAATAACCTTATTCATTTATTATTAAAAAGTATTAATTTATTAAAGGCTTTTAATTATATACATTATGCTTCTTTATAATATGTGATAAACCCATAGTTTTTAGCAATGCTTTTAGAATAATGATGATGATCATTCTAATGAGATCTAAATTCTTAGAAAGCGTAAAACTAAAATAGTTCCCAATCATTGGATTACTAAATTGAGAATTAGTGAATCCGGATAGATTAGTACTGTAACGCCCCGAAATCCAGTCTATCTTCACACCCGAATTCCGTACGCCATGGTCCCACTTCTTACCAAACATACATCATTATATACTAAAATATAACAACATACACTCTCAAATCCCAGGTTTTAGAAACCTTATAACCTCTTTCATTACAAATAATGATAATACATTATTCATTTCATATTACAAGAGTGACTTTTATCCGCCACCAAGGATACATAATAGTTCCTTAAACTAGTCTATAGTTCAATCTCATCTTTCTACATTACAAGTCTTCATTTGATCTTCACGCTCATTCACATTCTAAATGGAACTTCATCTGGATACCGTCAACTTGATCTTTACGGGATGCTTAAGTTCTTCTAACATCGTTCGCTGAAAATATTTTTTCATTTAAAGTAAGTGTGAGCATTTAATTGCCCAGCAAGTCATAACAGTTGAACACATAACTTCAAGAGTTTAAACATTCCTTTAGAACTTCGATAACCGAACAAAGGTTATGAAGCAGCTTGAATAATAAGAATAGTCTCGATTCCTATCATCTTAAAACATCAGTCACTTTCACTTTGAAATACTTTCATTCCTCTACCTTTTTCATACACATCCTGTCTGGCTAGAATCATTAGCACATACTTAACAATAACGATTCATGTATAAACAAAACATACTTATATTGAACAGCTCAATCACAGAACAGTTCATATCATAGAAGCACCGAAGTGTTCATATTGTGGCTCAAGGCCTCATACGTTCTACTACCTTGTACAAATATCGTACATTCACACATAGACAGAACTTCTCAAGTTCAACATCTGAGAAGTTTAAGAAACTAGCATTCATTTAGAATATGAATGAAGTTAGGAAACTTGCCTTACGCACAGCTACAGCTTACGCTGAACTGCTCATTCCAATTCCTATATAACACATAAGGAGAAAACATAAACACCAATTAGTAATATATAGAACTTACACATTGGTTTACTTAACTTTACTTCTTAGGGTTTGCGTTCTTGCAATATAAGTTTACGCGACTAATTTCCTTTACCAGTTTACAGCTTCATGACATACGGAGATGTCTTACTCATACGTTCATCATCTTGGATGATTTATATTCTTATCTTCTTCTTATAACTTCTTTAGGACTCAGCACACATCGCTTATTTGCTAGTAGTCCATATGGTACTCTGAGTGGTTTCCCACAAACAACCAACAAACAAGTTTCCGTCTCATCTACACTGCCATCACAGTGAGTTAGATCGGTTGCCAGTTTTGTATATACCTTCGCTCTCTGAAGGAATTGTTTAGCCCAGCTTCCATATGTCAACCATCAAAGGTTACGATTGTACCACAACCTAACTTATCTTAACTTATCCGAACTATTAAACTATAATATTTGTTAAATCAATTTCTTATTCTTTACGGCTTTCTGGCAACTAAATGCCATACTTCAGGATTCATTCCTTATCGACTCACATTCGGCTTTCATTAATCTTATTACCGTTAATTCATTACGACTTTCTTGATAATTCGTATCTTATTAATACTTTCGTTATCCAATACATGAACCCCATGTTCATTACTCATTCTTAGTGTCGAAGCCATACCGATCATTGTATGCTAAGACCGATCATTCATCACAACAACGTTGTGTTCACTGCAACAACGTTGCGTTCACAGCGTCTATACATTTTACACTTATCCCTCATTACCACAACATAACATCGAAATGTTATTCATTACCTCCGTCGCTCAACGTCTAAGGAATCACAACCATAGCAATCCCTCACGTTCGTTCATCACGACTACGGTCCCCGGACATCGGTTACGTAACTCGCGTTTATATTCTTTGTCTTTTAATCTCATTTAATCTTTCCGTTCAACCTTCATTTAAGGTTTAATTAACTTGCTTAAGTGTTACATTAGTTGAACATTATGTTCTTTATCTTCCCTTACGTTCTCCTAAGAGTTGAGCAATTAAAAGCTCTTCTCTGGCTTTTCCTTCACACCGGCGCTGCGGCGCCACTTCCTTCTCTATTTCCCGCGCTGCGGCGCGACCCTACGTCATCTTCTTCTTCAGTCTGGCGCTGCGGTGCCAAGTCCTTCACTAACTCTCGCGCTACAGTGCCAATTAACAGTGCATGAAGCCCCGAGCTCGTGCTACGACGTCGCCTCCCAAGGCTCAGTTGACGCCGCGGCGCCGAGCACAAAACCTAGAAAATTTTCTAAGTCTTAAGTCAAGTTTGAGACGCGTACATCCCGATCTCATAACTTCTTCGTTATAACTCAGAACGAGGTCGTTCCAAAGCCATTCTCTTCCTTATCTTAAGTACTTCAATACCCCTCAGACCGAACTTCGTTCTGAATCCGTTAACATGCCATTCGATTGACTTGATCTTCACCCTTCGTTCATTTTTATGTTTTTAACGTTCTTCGTTCGTTCATCCGTAATTCGATCATCCGAACTCGAAACTTGTTCGTTCTTGATTCCACGATTCAGATTTTCTATCTTCTCTTACTTTCTTATGAAACCCTACTCATTCGGGTTCATTTACTAACTTTCTAAATCTCGTTCGTCTTTTATAAAATTTTTGCCATAACTTCATTATAGCTAAGTTTTAATCCGTTCTTCATGAACGTTTCTATTGTTCCTAACCAAGCAATAATCATCTAACTTATACGCGATGGTTTTAAACTTGTCCATCAACAACAATTATACTATGATGCTTTTAAATTTGTCCGTCAACAACGTTCTTCGTGTTCTTCGCATGTTCTTCGTGTTCTTCGTACGTTCTTCATTCTTAATCAATATTTTGGATTACGATTTCACTTTTTGTTGGAATTTGATGTTATAGAACACCATTTCTTACTTATTTCACCTACTTATTCATAAGATTCATTCGGATCGCTTACAATCCTTACGAATCTTATACTTCCTTAAGAAATTTATAAACTAAATTTCTAATTCTTATTTCTTTGTTTTCTCATGATTTCAATCATATGAAATCATTCCTAACATATTTTACTCCTTATTATCATTAAGTTATGTTATTAACATATAGGACTTAACGAGAAATTAAATTCGACTAGGTTTTAGGTTACCTCTCTTCTTTATTTTTCTTCCGCTAGACAAAGCCGGCGATTCGCAAGCTTTTCTATTTCACGATCACTTTCGATCCGATCATTCATGCTCATGCTCTTCCATCTCCCTCTTCCTCTGAGCTCTCTCTCTCTCTCTCTAAGATGTAGGATTTTCAAAATTCCATCAAATGAACATAAGGCTTCTTATTTATAGAAAATCCAAAGTTAGGGCAATTTGGTCATTTCACCCCCCTTAACCTCGTTACTATTCAAGGCTTAAGCCCTAAGTTAACTTGGCCTCCACATTAACTCAGCTATTAAGTCTTCTTAGCCCTTAAGTTTGCTTAGCCCTTAAGTTTACTTAGCCCTTTAGCATAAGCACTTTACTTAGCTATTAAGTTTACTTAGTCATTACTTAACTTATACTTTACTTAACCATTAAGACTAATCGTATTCTACGCATCTCATCTCGTATTCTCTTTGTATATAGTTTGTACGATATTCGTATTATACGTCGTAATAATCTTTGTACTATACTCGTATAATAACTAGTATTACACTCGTATTTCTTATGCATAATAACCCTAATTATTATACGAAATTACTAAATTCTCGGAACTCACTTTTCCTAACCCTTAGGTTTTAAATCCGCAGGCGAAAACTTCGTTTTTGCCATAACTGAAATATTATTGAAAATTCCATCACGTCTCAAAATTCTATCATTACGTGTTTTTCAGAAATTCAAAATAAATCTCCGAGCAAAAACAGATGAATAGTGCTTATTTCGTCTTTTTTCCTGGAAATATTTTTATTCCTAGAAAATTTTTATTTTTGTCTTGAAAATTCTTATTCGTTCAATCTAGGTCGCAGCCAGAATACTCCCGACTTATAATCATCCTAGGTTCTAGAACGATTAATAAACACATCGCACAGAATAGTATTAATAAAAATTAGTTTTATTAATAACTAATTTTTTAAACCTAAATTCTGGACGATCTGAATTTCCAGGTCGTCACAGGTACATATGTTGCTTGTTCATTGGATGAGGATGATTGATCTCATGATCATTTGTGTAGAGACACTAAAGCCAATATATAAGTGCTTATTGGAGAATAAGTACATTGAACGTGGCTCGCTAAGGAATACCTAATGGAGTTTTACTTGTCTGTCAATAGGAATTCATGTAGTGATAGTAGTACAAGTGATCCTTAAACTTGAGATCATCATAGTATCTTGTGTATGATGAGTTATACTTTGACTTATTCCTTAAGACCCTTAAGGTATATCAAATGGTATGCTTGTGTATAATAAGTTATAAATAGAGATAATGTATGATCAATAAAGAATCCACCGCTTCTAGTAAAAGAAGAGAAATGTCCTATGTGATTCGATAAATGACAACCCAGTAGTCATTGGCCAAGGAAGAATGAAATTAGAAAGGAGTTTCTAATTTGCATTATTTGAAGTTGTGCATTTAAGAGTCGAAATACACCATAAAAGGAAGAATAAGTATTTAAGAAGTTAATGACATAATCGTAATAATAAGTTAAGTATATTTAATTTAATCTATGGTGATAGAATAAATTAAATAGCTTAATATTTATTATTTAATATTTTGGAAATATTAAATATAAAGTAATAAGAGAAGTCTTATTATTATTATTATTATTACTATTATTATTATTTAATTCCTATAGGAGTTTGAAAATTAATTAATATAAGTACTCTTGTAACAACCCAGAAAATTGAACAATTTGAAAAATAATTTTATTTGATTTAATAATGAATAAAATTATATTATATGTTATTATTATGTGTTAATAAGATGGAGGTTGTTCTATAACCTAAATGCATTGGAATATCGTAGTATTCTGGCTACATGAAGGAATTATAGTGTTTGAATTTCCAAGACGAAAATAAAAGTTTTCTGAGAAATTTTTTAAAAAATACTATTCACTAATTTCTGCTCGGGAATTATTTTTGAACTTCCGAGAAATACGTAACGATAGAATATCGAGGGAAGATGGATTATGTAATAATAATTCACGTATTGCAAACGCAGTTTTTCTCCTGCGGACTTAATTCAAGAATGTTAAGGAAAGTAAAATGTTAACGAGTAAACGATGATCATATAATACGTATGTATTGTACGAGGTGATGAATATGAGTATAATACGAGGTATTATACGAGTATGCATGAATGATGGTATGTCGTATATGATGAATAAATATACGAGTTGGAATATGAGAATAATACGTAAACAATACGTTCTAAGGCTTTAAGCCATATGTAATGGACTTGTAGGATTGTGTAGGAAGTTGTAAAGTCCAATTGGAATTATGCAAGTCAATGGTAGGAATGGTTAAGTCCAATGTGAATGAAGGTTAAAGCCCAAATGTTTGTTAAATAAAGCCCAAAGTATAAGTTAAGTTAATTAAACTAAAAGCCCAAAGTAAGAATCGGATCCATGAATCGATCCAATGGGTAAGTATGACCCATGGGGCAACCACATGGGTGACCCAAAGTGGTGGCCAAGTAAAGTGCTTATACTTGGTGGCTAAGGAAAGTGCTTATACTTGGTGGCTAAGTAAAGGATAAGTTATGTGGTGATCAAGTAATGAATAGTAAGGAGGTTTATTAAGGAGGTGGATGACTTATTGACCATTATACCCTAATCTAGGATTTCCTATAAATAGAAGATGTCTTAGCTCATTTGTTAGTTGTTTTATTTCATCCAACATCATAAGTGCTTATTGGTTAGAGAGAAAAAGCTAGAAAAGTTAGACTTGGTTAGTTCAAGAAGCAAGAAGAAGAATAAAGCTTAATCAAGTAATCTTCAAGGGTAAGATCATAAACCATGATTCTCCCTCTCTTTAATTGTTAGAGAAGTGAGTAGCTGTAGAACTTGTACACTAGGAAGTGATGAGAATGATTAATTAAAATACTTAAGCCATAAATAAGTTATGTTATAAGATAAGCGATAAATGAAGTTTTGAACTCATGAAGATCATGTAGGAACTTATCATGTATAAGTTATTGAAATATGGATGGTTAGGATGTTAGTATGATGGAATGAATCTATTTGAAATGATGAACAAATCTTAAGTAACGAAGGTATGGCGGATTTCACGAGTCTGAACGATAATCGTCGAAATCGTGAAATTCTCGGAATGGAAGTTGAATTTTTACATTGAGCTTAGAAATGTTGGTTTTCGATGGGTATAAGTCTTATTTGGCATTCTAGAGTTGCGGACTCGAAAATGACCGAATTCTGACTTAGAACGAAGAAACGAGCGTTGAACGTTCACGAACGTTTATTGTTTTCGTTAAAAATAAACTCAAAGGTGAATTTTGAGTTAACGAATTCAAAAATGAAAAATTCTTACATGAACACTTAGAGTATATGATTTGTGAGCTAATGGCTTTTGAACGAGCTAATTTGGACTTAAAATGATCAAATTTGGAGTCCGAAAAGTTCATTAAACTAAAAATTCTGTCAAAATTTTCTGGTACTAAGGTCTGGCGCCGCAGCGCCAGCCAAAGCACACTAAGTGGCGCTGCAACGCCAAGCAGGTCCATTAGCCACTGAAGAGTGGCGCCGCAGCGCGGCTGGTATAAAAGGAGATGGCGCTGCAGCACCATGTCCGGGTCATAGGTACTAGAGACTCACGCCGCAGCGCAAGTCCAAGAAGAAAAGCTGGCGCCGCAGTGCCAGCATTAGGTGAAGTACAAAGAGGAAATATTATGAATGTAAAGGGAAAGTAAATTGATAACGGTGAATCATATCAATACTAAACCTAAAGTAACATCAATTAAGATGTTGAAAACCTTAAGTTAACGACTAAAGGTTGAAAGAAAGATTAATTGAACGTAAGTTATTAATACTGAAACGATGAACGATAATAAGTCGTAAGGGCGGATTAATAATTGAAACGAGTTTTGTTAATAAAACAAGTACGATTAAGTATACGAAATGAAAGATAGTCGATTGATGATGAATTAATTAACTTAAAGTAGCATCTTCGATGATGACTATAACGTTGAGAATTACAACTAAAAGTGAACGTGAACGTAAGAACAGTGTAATGCGATAACCGCAATCAATGATAACAAATCTAATGAACAATTAGATTGAGAAGAAGGGTAAGATACGTTAGGAACCATACATGTTTGTTCATGACCTAATGTGGTATGTTATGTGGTTATGTATTGTAGAGACCGTAAAGACCAAGAATTGTTGAATATATATTTGAAGACGCTGAAGGCAAGTTTTCTTAATGCTTGTCTAACCTTCGTGTTAGTCAAGTTCTTTATGATTTATGTTATGAGATGCATGAATTATTTTACGAAAAGGGTCGATGCCAGTTTTATCTCAGCTAGACTAATCTTGAAGAGTTGATTGATTTATTTACAAGTATTTTGATATAATATTGATAACGCTATCCTACGCCAATTATTTGATATGGATTCAAGGTAAGCCTGAGTATGAATAAATAAATTTATTTTTCATCGATTATTCGATGGGCACAGGAGGTTGCCAAAACTTAAAAGTAAATACGTTTAACGGATGAGTGTTGATCAACATAGAGTACTATAGACTGATCACCTAAATGTGCTCGTAAGATATATCGAACTTACGAACTTAGTGTCGGGTTGTCCTTTTTATGAATGGAAATCAAAGAGAATGTTCATGGTCTTTTGACCTACTCAGAATTTTTAATTATGAGATGAGAAGTGCTATTCAATGTTTCATAGTACTCCATAATTACTTGTTCAGTTATTGAAGAATAATCATATGATTCTCGAAGTGGTATTTATATAATATATTGTTAGACTTATTGAGCTAGTTATGTTCACTTCTTGCTTAAATCATATGATTGCAGCTAAGGTCGAGCGAACCGAGGGTTCTAGTAAAGATAAAGGCAAAGTGAAGATGAATGATTAGTTTATTCTGTAATAGACTAGTATGTTTGTATGAAGTATATTACGACGAACATAGAATGTAACGATTTCAGAACCTGGGAACGGGTTTTATTATTATTAATGTAATAAGAATGTCGTTGATACACTCACTTTGATGTTGTTTCAATAGAATGAATGTACAGTTATGAGTACCGTGTAGCACCATCCATCGGGTTGGAAGATACCCGAATTTGTGGGCATCACAACTCTCATTTATTCCTAATAAGATTAGGAGGCTGACTAATTAAAAAAATTTAATTAATTATTCTTAATAAAATTGAGAACATAATTAATTAAAGGAGTTTAATTGATTAAAATAAAACCCAATTTCTTAATTGTTAAGGAGGGTTACCCACATCTATAAATAAGAGGAGTCTTATTATGGGTGAAGGGTGTTGACTTTTTCATAATAGACGTAATTCTAATAGTGGGGAGAGTACACCCTTTTCTATGAGAGATAGAAAAACTTTAGTTTTGCTAAACACCCATCTTCTTGAATTTTTATTTTTCCTTGAGCAATCACCTCTAGAGGCCAAAATACTTGGGTGACTAACATTGATCAAAGGAAGGAACCAAATCCGGTGGATTTAAGTTGAACGCGAAAAGGATTGGAGGTGAACTTGTACGTGAGGATGCTCGAATCTTCAAGGGTATAATTCTTGTTCTTCATATTTTCGTTTAATTAATAATTGTGCATAAAGGATGATCCGTGTATATGGTTTATAAAATTTTAAAACTCTATTTTATCACGTTTTCGTTTATTTTGTGCAATTTGATTGCGCTCATGAATTTTACAAACCTAACAGTGGTATCAGATTCAAACCTTTATATGAATTATTAATTGTTCAGATTCGATATGTATGTTGATATGTGTTTAGAACAATTTAATTGGGTATAATTTATTGTATAAAATTTATTTAAAAAAAATAAAACAAAACAATTCGCGAAACTGTTTTTTAAAAATCGGTTTTTCGCTGATTACAAATATGTGGCTAATTTTATTTTTCAAAACGTTAATCCTGATTCTTCATGGTTTGATTCATATTATATATATAACTATCATATATATTTATATATATAACTATCATATATATGAATCACCTGGTATGAATCAATTTAACTATTATGATTTGAATCACCTATTAACATGATTACGTTATATATATATATATATATATATATATATATATATATATATATATATATATATATATATATAATTTTATAATTAAAATTAAGAGTTTATTTTAATTTTAAAATTGGATTTCATCCTAACTAATTAGAATTGAAATTGGATTCCATGATAACTAATTGGAGTTGAAAATGGATTTCATATTTTCTTAAATAAAGGAGTTTGTTTATATATAAAATAAGATTTCATATTATTCAAAATAAAAGAGTTTATTTATGAATAGGAAAGAGAATTCGTATTTCCTTAAATAAAGGAGTTTATTTAGATATGGAATAAGATTTCATATTATTCAAAATAAATGAGTTTATTTGTGAATAAAATTTTCCTTAAATAAAGGAGTTTATTTAGATATGGGATAAGATTTCATATTATTCAAAGTAAAGGAGTTTATTTGTGAATAGGAAAGAGAATTCGTGTTTCTTTTAATAAAGAAGTTTTTTTTACTTGGAATTGGATTCCATAATTAATTAAAATAAATGAGTTTATTTTGATTAAAGAATTTGATCAAAATAAAATAGTTTATTTTATTCAAAATTGGATAAATTAAAATAAAAGAGGTTTATTTTGATTTAAATTTGGATTAAAATAAAGGATTTTATTTTGATTCAAAATTAAATTCTATGCTAACTAAATTTGCCCATTAAATGATATCAATATATATATTGAATGTTTATTATTCATGAGGTGAATTATTTATTGATGCATATGTAGATGTGTATGGTAATAAATGGGATTGATTATGAACTATTGACTAATTTGATTAGATTATATTTTAGTTGGATGCATGAATGTATGAGTTTTATTAAATAGGGTTTGCGTACTTCGTCTTCTCTAATTTTTTCTTAATGCAAATTCTATCTCCCTCCTATGTACTTCCCCCTGACTGTTGATCAAGGTTTCTATTTATTTTAAATAGTTTTGTAATAGGAATAGTTAGAATTAATTTTGAAGAGTTGGAGATCAAGGAGCAAGGAGCTCTTGAAGACCCGTTTGTAATGGAGCTCGAGATTTAAATGTAATAGTTATATTTAAATTTAATTCTTGTACCTAAGGTTTGACCATTTGGTTCACTTGGTGTGCGACGCCCCAAAAATAGGTATACAACACCCATTCTGAGTCGCCAAAATACATGGTACAGAAACAAGTACATCTTTATTATTACAACACAAGAACTGTGAGTTTAAATATAAATATTGTCATCTAGACAATATCCACACTCAAATAAGTCTTCATTACAATTATTGATACATTATTTCACAAAAATGGTGAGGATTACTAAAATAACTTCTAGAACCATCATTCCATACCCCAACTAGTACTTGTTACATTCTCGCTTCCTGAGAAAAATGGAACAAAAAGGAAAAGGGTGAGCTCAACTAGCCCAGTAAAGAATATTATGACTAAGATAATACAGAACAAATTATCGTTAGTCTTCAACAGGAAAAAATCTAATAGAATACAATAGACAACAAGTTTTAAATCAATATTCGCAGCGGAAAATAATAATTCATAGAAGAGTTACGTAGAGAATGAAATCTACGATTATCTATGAATTTAAAAGTCCATCATCAACATTTTATCCCTGTAACATCAATCAATAATCATCTTTGCATTACAAGCCAAAGATATTCATCAGTTGGTCATGTTCATCTCAACACCTGTTCATCTTTGCACTACGGGCCAAAGATATTTATCAGAAATCATTCATCTTTGCACTACAGGCCAAAGACATTCATTAATATCATCATTTAGGACTAAGGATGATGAAAAATATTTTAAAGAAAACGAATCCAGTGAAGCAAAAGAACAAATATTAGGGATGCGTATTACAGTTTATCCATGTCCAAAAATACCTCATAAACAATCATAGTGGAGTAAAATTCAAGAATGATCAAAATATGGATACAATCGAAGCTAGTATTCATAATAGATATTTTGGACAAAAAGAAGAAAATTACATTTTTCGGTGAATAATAACTCGTGAATAGTAACTCGTGAATAGTAACTCATGAATAGTAACCCCGACATGAAAAGTTTTAAATTTGATAAAAATTTCCAACCAATATTTTGACATAATGATATTGAAGAAATAATATCATTTTTGAATAAAATAACATCCCTTACCTCGAAAGAATAGTACTTCTGGCTGGACTACCGGATATAGTGCTGAAGAAAACTTGCACCGTTAGCAATACTCAAAGTATAAAAATACTCACCAAATACGCTCGATATTATAGAGGGAGAAAGAGAGAGATGTTTTCAGTTTCTGGTGTGATTTTCAATTCTAACCTAAGCACCCTATTTATAGATAAAAACTTAGAACACCAAAGCAGAAAATTTAATATAATAATATTATTTTTAAATAAAATTCTTACGCACACCTAGCATCTGAATTCAGTCACCTAATCACATGTTAAATGAGTCCCAACATTGAAAAAAACGTTTTTTGTATAAAAAATATTTAAAACTTCAAAAATTAATTATTTTGGAACTCCGAAACTTCAATAACTCATAATAAATAGCTCTTTTGTCAGAAAAATTCAAAACTTGCGACTTTCCATAGGAAATTCCATTATCTACAACTTTGCAGAAGAAAGGTTTTCCAAATTCCAAACAGAAATTGACCGAAATCCATAAACGGACGATTTTACAGGCTATAATCAAATTTCGGTCAAGAAATGGACCCACAGACATGTTTAACATGTTTTAAACAACTTTTGTAATAAAAATACTCTTTCTCCTCATATACTCATATATCCCACATTCATTGTAAAAATATCATCATTATTATATTATAATAATATAATAAAATATTATTTTATCAGAAAAGATAAAATATCGATTTTTAACAATTGTCACTTTAAAAATTTTCTCCATCTATATCCACATAAAATGAATATTTTCCTCATCATATAAATCAATAATTAATTATTCACAAATAATATTACAGAATCACAATACTGACAACCAGGCAGTTCCCAGGAAAGAGGGGGCTTTCCAATAAGGATTTCTCCTTACTGGCGCGCAATTAGGTGACCAAACCTCTCCTTAGACAGAACTTTCTAGACATTGCCAATAATGTTATCTAATAATATTATTCAGATAATATGAATTATTGCTCCGATAATGGAAAATACTGTATAGTGACAATTATTGAAACAACAGTAATATAAAATATCAACGCAGTAATTTCTGTAACCATTATTGAGTAGTGCCTTCTTACGTAAGAATCAATAATTGGTGCAATACTGTGTGCTACTGTGCAACAACGCGTATTACTGTGTTTTAACCACCCGGTATTCCAACAGTATTAACGGTAACAACTACGCCTTTATTTATAAACAACTTGTTTTTGTCGTTTTTTTCATCCAATCGCTTTCCGTTATGGGGCCCACACAAGGCTGCGCCGTCGTACGAATATTTCCCGACAACAAGAATATTCCACGACCAAACGAATATTCTCCGACAACAATGAATATTTTATGACCACTTACTTATTTGAAATATTTGCGCATTTTACCCATAACTAACCTCATTAATCAATTTAACCCTTACTATTTCAAAATAATAAATAGAGGAAATTTAAATTTCATTTATTAATAATTTGGGGTCTTACATGGTGGCTCTAGTGAACCAAACTAGAATAAAATTCATAATCAATCCGGGTAGAATATAGTATTCTATAATAAACATGCTAGTATTATATAATAAACATGCTAGTATTATATAGTATTCTTTAATAATTTAGGGTCTTACAACCTCCCCTCCTTATGAAATTTCGTCCTCGAAATTGACGTACGTACCTGGTGTTTCGAAAAGATGAGGATACCTCGCTTTTATTTTTGTTTCCAACTCCCAGGTCATTTCTTCAATAGCATGGTTTCTCCACAAAACTTTAACTTGTGGTATAACCTTCGTGCGTAGGACATGCTCCTTCCTATCCAAGATCTTGACAAATACCTCTTCGTACGTTAAGTCTTCGGCTATCTCGTCCGGTTCTAACTCAATAACGTGGTTTGGGTCTTTCACATATTTACGTAGCACAGATATATGAAAAACATTATGAACACGAGACATACTTGGAGGTAACGCGAGTCTATAGGCCACATTTCCTACTCGGTCAAGAATCTGAAATGGACCAATAAATCGTGGATTGAGCATTCCTCTCTTCCCAAATCTTGTAACTCCTTTCCATGGAGCCACACGCAACAACACATGATCCCCAATGTCAAATTGTACGTCCTTTCGATGAAGATCCGCATAACTCTTTTGTCGATCCTGTGCCGTTTATACGTTGTCGAATCGTTTGGATCTTTTCCGTAGTCATACGTACCAACTCGGGTCTCAACAACGTTGCTTCTCCCACCTCATCCCAACATATTGGAGAGCGACACTTTCGTCTATATAATGTTTCAAATGGAGCCACACCTATACTTGCTTGATAACTGTTGTTGTAGGAGAATTCCACCAATGGTAAATACTTATCCCAACTCCCTTTGAAATCTAGGACACAAAGTCTTAATAGATCTTCAAGAGTTTGAATAGTCCTCTCTGATTGTCCGTCCGTTTGAGGATGGTATGCCGAACTAAATCGTAAATCTGTGCCCATAGCTTTTTGCAAGCTAACCCAAAATCTTGAAGTGAATCTTGGGTCACGATCCGAAACTATGGATACTGGCATGCCATGAAACCTCACAATCTCATTCACGTACATACTAGCAAGACGTTCAAGGGAATAAGTCTCCCGTATCGGCAAGAAATGAGCAGACTTGGTTAATCTATCAACAATAACCCAAATAGCATTTATGCCTTGAGAAACCGTGGGAAGACCCATAACGAAATCCATGGTAATGTGTTCCTACTTCCATTTCGGAATCTCAAGTGGTTGCAATGGACCCTTTGGCACTTGATGTTCCGCCTTTACACGTTGACAAGTTAAATACCTCGAGATAAACTTTGCAATCTCTCTCTTCATATTGTTCCACCAAAATGTATGTCAAAGATCACGATACATTTTGGTACTTTCAGGATGGATTGCAAATGGTGTGTTGTGTGCCTCCATCATGATCTTGTACTTCAAATAAGAATTGTTAGGAACACAAAGTCTGGAGTGGACTCGAAGTATTCCTTCTTCATCGATTCTTGCTTCTAGAATAGCACCTTCTTTCACTTTCTTTTTCATACGCATCAGCTCTGGGTCTGTGGCTTGAGCAACTTTAACTTTATCGATTAAAGTTAGTTCTACGCGTATACTTGACATCATCGCACTCGTTTCTGCATATGATCTTCTACTCAACGCGTCAGCTACCACGTTTGCTTTTCCAGGATGGTATTAAATAGTGTGGTCGTAATCTTTCAACAGCTCGAGCCAACATCATTGCCGCATGTTGAGTTCTTTTTGAGTGAAGAAATATTTGAGGCTTTTATGGTCTGAATATATCTCCACTTTCTCCCCATATAGATAGTGCCTCCAGATCTTTAGCGCGAAAATGACTGCTGCCAACTCTAGATCATGAGTAGGATAATTCCTCTCATATTCTTTAAGTTGTCGTGAGGCATAGGCTATAACTTTTCCACGTTGCATGAGAACACATCATAGCCCTTTGCCTGAAGCATCGCTGTAGATAACAAATCCATCCGAACCAGATGGTATGGTCAAAACAGGTGCCGAAATGAGTCTCCTCTTAAGCTCTTGAAAACTCTTCTCGCATTCCTCGCTCCATACAAATTTGATATCTTTTCGAGTCAGCTGAGTTAACGGGGTAGAGATTCGAGAAAACCCTTCCATGAATCTCTGATAATAACCAGCTAAGCCCAAAAAGCTACGTACTTCGGTCACCGTCTTTGGTTGCTCCTAAATTTGTATTGCTTCAACCTTCGTCGGGTCAACAGATACTCCATGTTTTGACACCACGTGCCCTAGGAATGTTACTTCCTCAAGCCAGAACTCGCATTTCTTCAACTTAGCATATAACTTGTTTTCACGCAGCCTTTGGAGTACCAGCTTCAAATGGTGCTCATGATCTTCACGGCTTTTGGAATATATGAGGATGTCATCAATAAAGACAACAACGAATTGATCCAAATAATCCATGAATACTCGGTTCATCATATCCATGAAAGCCGCAGGAGCATTAGTCAATCCAAAAGACATGACTAGGAATTCATAATGCCCGTACCGAGTTCTGAAGGCAGTCTTCGGAATATCCTCAGTTTTAACCTTCAGCTGATGATATCCAGAACGAAGATCGATCTTTGAAAAGAATTGTGCTCCTTGTAACTGGTCAAACAGGTCATCAATACGAGGTAGCGGATACCTATTCTTGATAGTGACATGGTTTAATTCTCGGTAATTGATACAAAGTCGCATACTCCCGTCTTTCTTCTTTACAAATAAAACAGGAGCACCCCAAGGAGATGTACTAGGACGAATGAAATCGATGTCCAACAACTCTTGTAGTTGGACCTTCAACTCCTGAAGTTCAATAGGAGCCATTCAATATGGGGTTTTAGAAATAGGCTTTGTACCAGGTTCAAGATCAATAAAGAATTCAACTTCACGTTTCGGGGGTAGACCGGGAAGTTCTTCAGGAAATACGTCAGGAAAGTCAATAACAACAGGAATATTATTCAAATTTGACGTGTCTTTATTCAAATTCATAACATGGGCTAAGAAAGCTTGACATCCATTTTTTAATAAACGAATGGCTTTATGGCTTGATATAACAGTGATTGATTTTAATGGCTTAGTTGCTTGAATTCGCACAACAGGTTGATTAGGAATATGAAAACTAACCACCTTACGAAAACAATCAATTTTGGCATGATGAGTAGTTAACCAATCAATTCCTAAAATCACGTCAAATGCAAGTATCTTTAAAGAGATAAGGTCAACAGGTAAGGTGACGGTGCCAACTTGGATCAAACAAGATTTATAAACAGTGGATGTGATGAAAGTTTCTCCTAACAGAGTCTCCACAGATAAATCAAAGTCTAATTTCTCCGGAGTCAAGTTTAAACGTTGAGCACAAGCAGGAGAAATAAATGAATGGGTAGCACCGGTATCTAGTAAGGTATAAACTTCGCTTGAATTTATGATTAGCTTACCCGTGATCACCTCGTTTAGGTTCCTCGCATGTTGACCAGTCACGACAAATGCTCTTCCAGGAACCGTTGACTTTGTCTTTTCTGGGACAGCTTTTTGAGTCACCATCCCTGCTGGACTTGGTTTTGCTACAGTGCAATCTCGAGCGATATGTCCTTCCTTTCCACAATTATAACATACCTTAAACTGTTGTGGGCAGTTTGGGCTGATATGTCTTTCTTTTCCGCACTTATAGCATTTAACCGGTGGTCATTCTCCTCCCTTGGAACCAGTTGTTGCTGGTGCTGACGTCTTCGTATTGTCATTGTTGAATCTCCTCTTTTTAAAATCTCCTCCCGACTCGCTTCTTCTATTTTCATAGCCACGATTACCACCAGAGTGGTTGCCGTTCTTGTCTGTATTTTTCTTTCTCCGCTGGTTATCATTGTTCTGATGACTGCTGTCACCGATATGATCCTGGTTGTGGTCCCTCGGTTGACCGTACTCGTTATCTCGCTCTAATAATTGAGCCCTGTTGACAACAACAGAATAGAGAGAAAATTTATGAGAAATGAGATATTGACGTATGCCGGGTTTCAAACCTCTCAGAAACATCCGCGTCATACGTTCCTCATTCTCCACCAAATAAGGTGCAAACCTGGACAACTCTGCAAACTTCACCTCGTACTGGGACACCGTCATGTTATTCTGCTCCAGTCTAATAAACTCTACCTCCTTCATATGACGAATACTTTCAGGAAAGTACTTGTCATTGAACAGTTTCTGGAATGTCTCCCAAGACATGCTGAGTGCTGCTGGATGGGTATGCTTCACAGACTCCCACCAGTAGTCTGTCTCGCCACGGAACATAAAGGTGGCGAATGGAACCTTTTGTTCCTCCGTGCATCCCAAGACATCGAATATCTTGGTAATTTGCTTGACCCATGTCTCCGCCTTAATCGGATCCGGCTTTCCCCAAAATTCTGGTGGTCCCAACTCTTTGAACTGCTTGGCTGTGACCAGTTGTGCGTTGCCATTGTTTCTTCCTATATTTTGAACAGGAATCTCCTTCGTCTGGTTTTGCATGAATTGCAAAAAGCTTCTAAACATCTCATCGTTCATCGTCTGCTCAGTGGTGTTGTTTATAGGAGGAACATTGCCAGCCTATTGCACGTTCTCCTCGTTGGTGAGTATAGGCATCTCCACTGTCTCATTTACTCCACTGTTAACATTCTCAGTCGACAATCTGAAATACTGCCATAAAACAAGGGTTAATTTAACAAATTAACATATCACATAATATCCCTATATTATGACCGACCAACAAATAAGCTTAGGTAGGACACACTAGCGAAGGATTTACTCGTCTCTCCCCTCCTAGTTCTATTCCCCGATCTCCGCCAGAGATCATATCCCTAAGCTCTGATACCAACTGTGACGCCCCCAAAATAGGTATACAACACCCATTCTGAGTCGCCAAAATACATGGTACAGAAATAACTACATCTTTATTATTACAACACAAGAACTGTGAGTTTAAATATAAATATTGTCATCTAGACAATATCCACACTCAAATAAGTCCTCATTACAATTATTGATACATTATTTCACAAAAATGGTGAGGATTACTAAAATAACTTCTAGAACCATCATTCCATACCCCGACTAGTACTCGCTACATTCTCGCCTTTTGAGAAAAATGGAACAAAAAGGAAAAGGGTGAGCTCAACTAGCCCAGTAAAGAATATTATGACTAAGATAATACAGAACAAATTATCGTTAGTCTTCAACAGGAAAAAATCTAATAGAATACAATAGACAACAAGTTTTAAATCAATATTCGCAGCGGAAAATAATAATTCATAGAAAAGTTACGTAGAGAATGAAATCTACGATTATCTATGAATTTAAAAGTCCATCATCAACATTTTATCCCTCTAACATCAATCAATAATCATCTTTGCACTACAAGCCAAAGATATTCATCAGTTGGTCATGTTCATCTCAACACCTGTTCATCTTTGCACTACGGGCCAAAGATATTTATCAGAAATCATTCATCTTTGCACTACAGGCCAAAGACATTCATTAATATCATCATTTAGAACTGAGGATGATGAAAAATATTTTAAAGAAAACGAATCCAGTGAAGCAAAAGAACAAATATTAGGGATGCGGATTACAGTTTATCCATGTCCAAAAATACCTCATAAACAATCATAGTGGAGTAAAATTCAAGAATGATCAAAACATGGATACAATCGAAGCTAGTATCCATAATAGATATTTTAGACAAAAAGAAGAAAATTTTATTTTTCGGTGAATAGTAACTCGTGAATAGTGACTCGTGAATAGTAACTCATGAATAGTAACCCCGACATGAAAAGTTTTAAATTTGATAAAAATTTCCAACCAATATTTTGACATAATGATATTGAAGAAATAATATCATTTTTAAATAAAATAACATCCCTTACCTCGAAAGAATAGTACTTCTGGCTGGACTACCGGATATAGTGCTGAAGGAAACTTGCACCGTTAGCAATACTCAAAGTATAAAAATACTCACAAAATACGCTCGATATTATAGAGAGAGAAAGAGAGAGATGTTTTCAGTTTCTGGTGTGATTTTCAATTCTAACCTAATCACCCTATTTATAAAAAAAACTTAAACACCAAAGCAGAAAATTTAATATAATAATATTATTTTTAAATAAAATTCTTACACACACCTATCATCTGAATTCAGCCACCTAATCACATATTAAATGAGTCCCAACTTTGAAAAAAACGTTTTTTGTAAAAAAAATATTTAAAACTTCAAAAATTAATTATTTTGGAACTCCGAAACTTCAATAATTCATAATAAATAGCTCTTTTGTCAGAAAAATTCAAAACTTGCGACTTTCCATAGGAAATTCCATTATCTACAACTTTACAGAAGAAAGGTTTTCTAAATTCCAAACAGAAATTGACCGAAATCCATAAACGGACGATTTTACAGGCTATAATCAAATTTCGGTCAAGAAATGGGCCCACAGACATGTTTAACATGTTTTAAACAACTTTTGCAATAAAAATACTCTTTCTGCTCATATACTCATATATCCCACATTCATTGTAAAAATATCATCATTATTATATTATAATAATATAATAAAATATTATTTTATCAGAAAAGATAAAATATCGATTTTTAACAATTGTCACTTTAAAAATTTTCTCCATCTATATCCACATAAAATGAATATTTTCCTCATCATATAAATCAATAATTAATTATTCACAAATAATATTACAGAATCACAATACTGACAACCAGGCAGTTCCCAGGAAAGAGGGGGCTTTCCAATAAGGATTTCTCCTTACTGGCGCGCAATTAGGTGACCAAACCTCTCCTTAGACAGAACTTTCTAGACATTGCCAATAATGTTATCTAATAATATTATTCAGATAATATGAATTATTGTTCCGATAATGAAAAATACTGTATAGTGACAATTATTGAAACAACAGTAATATAAAATATCAACGCAGTAATTATTGAATCAATAAAATAAAATACTGAACAGTAATTTCTGTAACCATTATTGAGTAGTGCCTTCTTACGTAAGAATCAATAATTGGTGCAATACTGTGTGCTACTGTGCAACAACGCGTATTACTGTGTTTTAACCACCGGGTATTCCAACAGTATTAACGGTAACAACTACGCCTTTATTTATAAACAACTTGTTTTTGTCGTTTTCTTCATCCAATCGCTTTCCGTTATGGGGCCCACACAAGGCTGCGCCGTCGTACGAATATTCCCCGACAACAAGAATATTCCACGACCAAACGAATATTCTCCGACAACAATGAATATTTTATGACCACTACCTTAATTAAAATATTTGAGCATTTTACCCATAATTAACCTCATTAATCAATTTAACCCTTACTATTTCAAAATAATAAATAGAGGAAATTTAAATTTCATTTATTAATAATTTGGTGTCTTACATGGTGGCTCTAGTAAACCAAACTAGAATAAAATTCATAATCAATCCGGGTAGAATATATTATTCTATAATAAACATGCTATATATATATATATATATATATATATATATATATATATATATGCGCTAAACAAGATGAGACAAATTAATAACAAACTCCTCAAATATTTTAGATTAAGTTGTAACGTTCAAAGATATTTGGAATATCAAATGTCGCCTTCTACCATGATAGAAACAATAGAGTATTGAATATTTAATATGAGTTTGTTGTGCACACACAATGCAAGTATTAAATATTTAAGATGTTATTTTTATTACATATGATGTTTGTAAGGAATTAAACATTACTGCTTTGTTGTGCACACACAAGGGCTGTAGTTTTCTCTTCATTTATATAAAAATACTGGGTCTGATTTAACTTAAATCATTTTAGTTCGGATGTGCACACACTTGACCATTATGATTTAAGAGGCAAAATACAAGGAGTTGCATAGTTGATGTAATTAAGAAGAGTTGTTTACCTATTTATTTATATATAATTTGTTGTGCACACACAAGGCTATATACATTTGAAATGAGATCCTTATTCTCACTAGCATATCTTTAATTAGATATCGCCGAACTATATAAATTGAGGGTAATATAGTTTGAAAAAAATAGTGGGACATACCAATTTAAAACAAGACCTAATTATTTTGCTAATTAGTAAAAGAATGTATGCTAAAATGTTGTTAATTATAAATTCATTTACAGAATTTTATAATGTCTAAATTACTATCACTGCGAAGTATATTAGATGCTATTTAACCGGATCGTATTAAACAGATTGGTTAAGGAATTTGAGAATAGTTCTCACGGCTGAAAAGCTATCTTATGTCCTTAATACGCCTATCCCTGCAATGGTTGCAGATAATGCCTCTGAGGAAGAGATTGCTACTTTTAGAAAGTGGCAAGATGATGCACAGTTGGCTCAATGCATCATGCTCACATCCATGAGTAACGAGCTTCAGCGTCAGCATGAAACTATGGATGCTCCTACTATATTCCTGCACATCAAGTAGGATAATGAGGAAAGTAGGGCTAATAGATATCAGATATCTAAGGAGTTCTTCCGATATAGAATGACCGATGACGCTACAACACAGATAAAAGTCCTTAACATAATCAATTTGATTGATCAATTAGGACAACGGGTTTTGTCATGGATGGAAAGTTGAGCCAAGATTTGATCTTGCACTCACTCCCGAACTCCTTTCACAATTGTTGTGAATTTTTCATATGAACAAGCTAGATATCAGCTTCGCTAATTTGCTTAACATGTTAAAAAATGTTGAGAGTCACTTTCCAACCAAGAAAGACCAAGTCTTACTGGTAGGGGCCAAATGATCTTCTGAAAAGAAGAATGATTCAAAGAAGGTAAATAGAAAGACAAAATCAAAGGATAATAAGAACAAAACCTATACAGATAGCAAAGGAGTTTACTTCCACTACAATAAGCCAGGACACTAGAAAAGAAACTGCGAGAAGCATCTTGCAGAGCTAACTAGAAGAAGCTTAGTGAAGTTTCGATTACAAATATAGTTTTTGTTCATAATTGAAATTAATTTTTCTTTAAGTCAAGGTTCTACTTGGGTATTGGATACCGGCTTTGGTTATCATAAATATAGATTTATGAAGGGACCAAGCAAAAGTAGAAAGCTAAACAAAGATAAGTAATCTTATGTGTGAGAAATGAAGTAAAGGTTGCTACATTAGCCATAGAAACTTATAGTTTAGCAATGCCTACGGGAAAATCTATTAATTAAGTCAATAAGTTGTTATTGAATTCCAGTTCTTCTTAGAAACATTATTTCTATTTTGTTGTTGGATAATGAAATCTTTGATATTATATTTAAGAACAATTGTTGTTCTATTTATAATAATAATGTTTTGTATAGAACTGAAATATTACTTAATAAATTTTGTATACTTGACTTACGTAAAAATAATTATGCATATTGAACAAATTAGTATAAGAAAAGGAGATGATCATTCAAAGAGTTGAATGTGTGTATTTGCTGAAATACAAGTGTGAATTATTTGAAAGGTTCAAAGAATTCAGAAGTGAAACAAATTGGAAAAGTATTAAGATTCTTTGATTAGATTAAGGAATAAATACTTGTGCAACAAGTTTCTAGATCATCTTAAATGGTTTTTTCATAATGGACGCCTCCTGATACGAAATAATTGATTGATGTATCTGAAAGGAAAAAATCGTACCTTGTTGGACATGGTACGGTCCATAATAATTTTACCAACATTCCACTAATCTTCTGGGGTCATGCCCTAGAAATGGCTGCATATCTACGAAAAAGGTAACCTCAAAATTCGACCCCAAGATTCTATAAGAGTTATGGACATTGAAGATTCTTAATCTTGAGAATGTTAAGATAAGGAGTTGTCCAGCTTATGTGACAAAGGTTTCAAAGGATAAACTTGGGACAAGATTTGACAAGTATAGATTTGTGAGACTTCCTAAAGTAAGTTTAGGGTATATGTTCTATAATCCTACTTAGCGAAAGGTGTTTGTTGTGAAACACGCTACCTTCTAAGATAAAGGTGTTTATCATTAAAAGGGGCTAGTGGGAGGATAATAGATCTTGAAGAGTTCAAGAACCTCAAAACACTATAAGTCAAATAAGAGGAACCTGTAGATAGAACTATTGTACCACAAACGAATCGTAAATCTGGAATTGTACCGAAGATACCTGGGAGGTATGGATTCATCATAGATGAAGATGATGAGGTACATATCATAGAAGATGATGATCCAGTTACATATGATGAGGTAAAAGTTATAGACACTCAGAGAAATGGATTGAAGCAAGCTTCTCAAAATGGAACATTCGTTTTGATGAAACAAATCAAAAGAGTTTGATTTTATCACAAAAAAGAATGAACCTAGTGTGTATGTGATGCCCCCAAAATAGGTATACATCACTCATTCTGAGTCGCCAAATACATGGTACAGAAAAAACTACAATTTTATTATTACAATTATCGTGTAAAATACGACAACACATATACTGTGAGTTTAAATACAAATATTGTCTTCTAGACAATATCCACACTCAAATAAGTCCTCATTACAATTATTGATACACTATTTTACAAAATAGTGAAGACTGCTAAAATAACTGACTGGAAACATGTGACACCCCCAAATCCGGGTACTTCATTTTCACCGAATTTGGTGTTCACTATCCAAAACATTTACATCTAACTACCCATAATAAAGGATAAAACATTAAATAACTTTAAACAATAATCTTTCCCATTAAAGGGTTACATCATCTCATAACAATTCCAGGTAATCTAACCTTAAATTATTACATCCGTTTGCGAAATACATTATAAAATAAACAAGTCTTATAACTTCATGTATTTAAATAAACTTTAACTAATTCCTCAACACTTGGACATCTTGCCCTTTCCCTTGCTAGTAGATGGCTCATCACCTCTTTTGACTTTAGCTGCATTGTTTAATTGCAAGAGTGAGCAAACAATTGCTCACTGACATAAAGAATAGTAATAATAAGCATAAGAGAATGAACAACGAATGCTGTACAATAATGAACTTGTTCTACGAATAAAAACAGAAACAAGTTCTAACTTTAATATCTGAGGGTCTTATGACCACGAACTATGTCCACGGTGATTAGGTATTACTACCCCAACCTTAACAGTTAATTAGACTGTACAGACTCTTCTTAACGTACTCAGGGGGATCAGCCCTTTGTACCATGTATTGTGCACAAACATCTAAATGTTACACGTACAAAATCCCCTATGTCAGGGTTGTTCGTCTCAGTTTGAATTTAAAATTTCTGCACTAAAGAAAGTTTAGTTTGGAACTAACTTATCAGTGTTTCTAGAATTTTAGAACACTTATTCAATTTCCATCAACAAAGGTTTAATACAAGAGTGTATAACTGAACAAGGCTATTAAAGTCAAAGATTGAATATGAACAATATATAACTGAATAAACATAATACACATGCAAAGTACTACGTTCAAAAGAATTAGAACAATCTTATTTGAATCAACGTATTAGAACAATATATGCTTTGTATAATAATTAGAAAAGTGAAACTTGCTCGATGTAACAAATTATGTTACAAGAGCTTAATCAACCGTATATACAAATAGAATCAATAATGTTACTCAATAGAATTTAGGAATTTGTATTCATTAATAAAAGAATGAAGTTAGAAAACTTGTTCAATTATGAAAGTAGAGTTAGAGAACTTGCACAATTATTATAAGAGTAGGGTTAAAGAACTTGCCTTGTTTGTAAGCTACACAAGTGTAAAATAATCTCCAATTATCCTACATGCATCATTAAAATCGCAACAACAATTAGTTGTATGAATATTAGCTTTAGGGTTTAAACCATCATTTAGGTCATAACCCTAACCTAGAACCTAACCACTTAGGTTAACATACTTAACTCCTCTGAAATCACACATTAATCAACATAAACCTTATCGTTTATCTATAACTTTTGAAAACATCACTTTTAGTTTCATTTTATAACTTATTTAAATAGTTACTTAAAATCTTCACACTTTGAATTACAACATCTTACAATCTGTTATTATAGTCCACTTTATGTTTTAATATTCTTAACATGCATGATAAACTAACCCAAGTCCGTTACGCATGACCTGCAATTAAGCAGACATCACTGTCTGTGACTGGCTACTCGCGCGGCCGCGCGAGCATTACACTGGACTATCGCGCGCCCGCGCCCAAAATTTGTGCACCTGCGAGCCGACCGCGCACCAGGCAGAGCACCCGCGCGATGCACCAGACTCAGTTTTTACAGACGCGAACTACTACTCTGTTAAGGGCCAAAAATCCCAATTCAAGAGAATTTCACCCAAATTCAACATCTAAAACTTTACAATACTATAGTTATACATGCTAAACACCCTTCTATATACAAAACATTATATACACACCATTTTGAGGAATCAAAACCACAGTTTTTCCAAATTTTCTTCATTTTTATACTTTTAACGAATTTGATTGCCACGAACTCGTTTTCTAACCAATTGACATAATTTAAACTACGTTGTTTTCATTTCTTACCATAGCAACACAATCTGACAACAAACTACAGATTACATCACATATGAAACATCAATTTTCGTACTTTCTAACCCATACTATATAAACATAACACTGATATTTCATTTTTATTCCTCAAACCCAATTTCTCATGAATTTTGACAACTGATATGCAATCACCGATGATAACCAACCAAATTATCAAGAGTATACATATATTTAATCATCCACGTGACTTAATAATTTATAGAAAATTTCCACAGAGAACTCAAAACACAAAATTTTAGAACTACAATATACCTTAATCCTTGTTTATTGAAGCAATTGATAGCAATCCTTTCCATCCTCTTGAAATCTCAGAGAATTCTCTCTTCAAAACCACTGAACTTCTCTCACCCTCTGTGTTTTCTCCTTAGCCAAATACGTGAATAATAAAACTGAACACTAGCCTTAGGAAATAATATACGCGTTCCAATATACTAACTCCCACTCCCCACTAACGTCAGGTAAAAAACCCAACAAGTAGCGTTAGTTGAATAAGCCAAAGGCCACAAGGCCATGTTTGGCTAACCATAATTCCCCCAAACTAACTTATTTTTATATTATTTATTTTATAGAGTTTTCATGTGTCACACTCTAGTTAATTAAATAACTTTAGCTTAATTAATTTAAATCAATAATAATAAAATTCTTATTAATATTATACTTATAATTAATAAATAATTATATATCTAATTTAATTTAATAAATTAGACACATCTCTTTGTTTATTTTATTTATTTCCATTAAATCAAATAATTTATTTAATTTAATTATCTTCTTAAATATTAAGCAATTGATTTAATTTAAAAATTTCTTAAATTAAATCCTTCAAATAACATTATCATTATTCAACTCAATTAACATTAATTAATTTAATTACTAAATTAATTCACCATAATTCATCCATTATTTATTTCCTCAATAAATAAATTATTTAAAATATTTAATTTATTCAATAAATATTTAAATTAAATTACAAATTTCTCGATCGTTACAAAATATCACTCCACACCCCGACTAGTTCCCGCTATATTCTCGCCTCTTGAGAAGAAAAATAGAACAAAAAAGAAAAGGGTGAGCTCAACTAGCCCAATAAAGAATATTATGACTAAGATAATGTAGAATAACTATCGTTAGTCTTCAATAAATCAGATAAAATATAATTGACAACAAGTTTTAGATCAATATTCTCAGCGAAAATAACAATTCATTAGAAGAGTTAAGTAGAGAATGAAGTCTACTATCTTATATGATTTAAAAGTCCATCATCAATATTTTATCCCTGTAACATCAATCAATATACATCTTGAACCAAATATTCATCTTTGCACTACGGGCCAAAGATATTCATTTGTATCACCAGTTGGTCATGTTCATCTCAACACATGTCCATCTTTGTACTATGGGCCAAAGATATTCATCAGGTAATCATTCATCTTTGCACTACATGCCAAAGATATTCAGTTATATCATCATTTAGGACTGAGGATGATGAATCTTAAAGAAAACGAATCCAGTGAGATAAAAGGACAAAGATTAGAGATTCATACTTCGATTTATCCAAGTTCAAAAATACTCCAAAATAATCAATTGTGGAGCAAAATTCAAGAATGAAGATCAAAATATGGATACAATCAAAGATAGTAACCATAATAGACAACTTGGACAAAGAAAAGAAAATTTAATTTTTTTGTGAATAGTGTCGTATACGTGAATAGTAACCCCAACACGAAAAGGTAGAAATTTCACAAGAAAAATTATACTTTGTGAATAGTACTTGTGAATAGTACCGTATTCGTGAATAGTACCGTAAACTTGAATAGTGTCGTATACGATAATAATAACCTCGACATAAAAAGTTAAAAAATTCATAATAAAATTCATACGAATATTTTAGCATAATGATATTGAACGAAATAACATCATTTACGAAGAAATAACATCTCTTACCTCAAAAAAACAGTACTTCTACCTGAAATATCGAATATAACGCTGAAGGAAACTTGTACTGAATAGCAACTCTCAAAGTATCTAAATACTCACAAAATACACTCGATAATATAGAGAGAGAAAACTTATGATTCTGGTGTGATTTTCAATTCTAACTAAGCACCCTATTTATAGGAAAATGCCAGAACGCCAAAGCAGACTAAATTAATAAAATATTAATATTCTTTAAAAATTTCCTGCGCACACCTTCTTGACCAAATTATCAGCCACCACTTGTGGGGCCCACCAAAATTTAGCATTTATCACACCAACCAAAAGTAGGGCCCACCATATTTTTAATAAAAATATTTATTTTTGAAACTTCAATGATGCATAATAAATAGCCCTTTTATCAAAAAAATTCAAATTTTATGTCCATGCTATAGGAAATTTAATTATCTACAACTTCGTAGAAGAAAGTTTTTCCAAATTTTAATCAAAAAATGTTTGAAATCCACATACGGATGATTTTTAATACCTCCATTCTGACAAAATACTGATAAAATACCTCAACATTAATTCTTTCATTTATATCCACATAAAATAAATATTTCCTTATCATATAAATTAATAATTAATTATTCATAAATAATATTACAGAATCACAATATGACAACCAGGTCGTTCTCAGAAAAGTGGGGGCTTTCCGATAAGAATTTCTCCTTACTGGTGCGCAATTAGGTGACCTAACTCCTTTCCTAGACAGAACTTCTTTAGACATTGCCAATAATGTTATCTAATAATATTATTCAAATAATATGAATTATTGATATGATAATGGGAAATACTGTGCAGTGATAATTATTGAAACAACAATAAAATAAAATATCAACGTAGCAATTATTGAATCAATAAAATAAAATATTGAACAGTAATTACTGTAACAATTATTGAGTAGTGCCTTTTTACGTAAGAATCAATAATTAAAAAATAATGTGCACTACCGTGTGCTACTATGAAACCACACATATTACTGTATTTTAACCATCGGGTATTCCAACAATATTAACGGTAACAACTACGCCATTATTTGTAAAAACTCAAACTTGTCGTTTTCTTCATCTGACTATTTTTCGTTATGGGGCCCACAAATGACTGTGCCGTCGTACGAATATTCCCCGACAGCAAGAATATTCCACGATCAAACGAATATTTCTCGACAATAATGAATATTTTATAACCACTTGTTTATTTTACAAAATTTGTATATTTTACCCATAACCAAATCATTATATCAAATTAACACCTTAATATTTAAAATAATAATTAGAGGAAATTCGATTTTATTTATAAAAAATTGGGTTCTTATAACCTCCCCTCCTTATGAAATTTTGTCCTCAAAATTGACATTCGTACCTGGTGTTTCGAAAAGGTGAGGGTATCTCACTTTCATTTTTGATTCTAACTCCCAGGTCATTTTCTCAATAGCATGATTTCTCCACAAAATTTTAACTTGTGGTATAACCTTTGTGCGTAGGAAATACTCCTTCCAATCCAAGATCTTTACAAGTACCTCCTCGTACGTTAAATCTTCGGCTATCTCGTCTGGTTCTAACTCAATAATGTGGTTTGGGTCTTTCATATATTTACGAAGCACATATATATGAAAAATATTATGAACACGAGACATGCTTGGAGGTAATGCGAGTCTATAGGCCACCTGTGACGCCCCCAAATTCAGGTACTTGAAACCCGAATTCAGTACTTCACGATACCATTTCTTTGAGCGGAATAATAATAATAATGTCATAAATATCAAACTTAATTTACATATCAGAGTTTTCTAAATCCTAGTTACGCGACCTTAAAACATTTCATAACATGATAGATAATAAATAACATCATCTTATTTAAGTCTAGCTATTACATAAGATAACACAAACTTATTCTGACAGCTTTCCTTTCCCTTTATTCCTGGTAGAGCCCTCTGGTTGGTCATACTTAACTGAAAACATTTAATTTAAGCAAGGATGAGCATTTGAGTGCCCAGCAAGTAATAACAATTATAAATATTAGTTGAAAGGATTAAATGTTTTCTTTGTACTACCCTTCTACAACAAATCAATGGTTGTGAAGTAATCTGAACCGATAATAATAACATAACAACTCTCTATCAAATTTTTGAAACTACGTACTAACTATAAATAGGGTTAAGGTGACATACTATGAATATTATTCTCAATTTTTGAATAGGTTTAGCAAAACTTCATCCGCAAACCGTCATAATTTATGGGCACGGGGGGTGATCAGCCCGTTTTGCCCTGTATTGATCAATACTACATGCAAGAACGATATTATCGTTCACTCAGTCCGCCTTGGGCGCATAAAAGTTTTTTCATGCTCGGGATGTTCATACTTAGTCTGGAATCCGAACCAAAATAATTTGATTGGATATAAAAATATTTTATCATATTCAACGATATTTCTAAATATGTGTCTAGCTGGTCAAATAGCTTAGACGACTCTTATTTAATGTATACATACTGGTATCAATAGGTATATATATATATATATATATATATATATATATATATATATATATATATATATATATATATATATCAACATGTGATTAAATACAATGACTATCCAAGTAGGGACACTTGTATAACCATGTTTAGAAAATAACGAACAGAATATATATATCTGAATTATAATATAGTACCATGTTGATAATCAATGATCGGATATAACATATATAACAATAGGGTTAATATTCTAGTACAATAATAATATAATTCTGAAAATTTCTTACTCATGTCCATTGCATAAACAAAATACAAAGGTAAGACACTTGCCTGGTCTGCTGCTTACACAACTTAGTTCTATCCTTAATTCAACGACCTATCATTTATAAGATTGTTCTGTTGATTAGAATAACATATCATAACACATCATAATGTTATTTATAGTTAATACATAACCTAATCACATTGTCACATAGATATATCAGTCATTAAGACACAAACAAAAACTTATACAGTTAATCTATATAGGTTCGAATCAAATTCGGTAGCATTTTGGTGTACCGACGGCTTTATCGGGTAATTACCGAGTATAAAACTCTAATCTGCATCTTAAACATTATTCTGGATAATTTAAATATCACTCATATGACTTATAATAATTTATAATTAATTATCATAATTTATCTTGATTTTTCAAACTCTAGAATTATTATTAAATAATTTAAATATTGGATCATTCTATTATCATTAATATTTAAATAATATTAAAATATTAATGCAACCATTGCCAAAATATCAAAGTTATTTTTAATAACTCAAAATATTTTTAAAGTATTAATATTACCCTTAAATAATTTTTAAAACATTTAAAATCATTTTTAAACCATCACCATTAATATTAAAATATTAAGGTATTATATATTCACTAAAATATTAAAAGTCATTTATAATTACTTAAAATATTTTTAAACCATTTATATCCTTTTTAAATGATTTTTAAATCAATAAAAACCATTTTTAATCTATTTATTTAATATAATTATTAAATAAATCTAATATCATTAATATTAAATAATTAATAAAATTTGCTTTAAAATATTGAAAGTTACATTTTATAACTTAAAATATTATTAAATACCTTATTATCATTTAAAGTAATTTTTAATATAATAAAATCATTTTTAGTTAATTTATTTAGTATATTTATTAAATAAATAATATTCAAATAATTACTAATATTTATGAAAAATATGCCAAATTATTAAAAGTTAATTTTTTTATGACTTAAAATAATTTTAAAACTTGATTTCATAATTTTCAGAATTTATTTACTATTTTTAAATGATTTTTAGAATTTATTTCAATTTTTAAATTATTTTCCAAAAATTAGAAAATAAAAATAATAAATATCGTCGCTGTAGCCTTTAGCGACAAAATCTGTCGCCTTAGGTGTTCTTGAGCTCAAGAACATTGACAAGGCAGTGTTCAAGGGTCTTACTTTGACCAAGTTTAATTCCATTCGTACTGTGTTTCTGGGCTTGTTTAAACATTGATCGTGCAGTCGATATTAACACTAACATTATCAATCATAACCTAGGTCATAACACATCACAGCATGAAGATCTGGCCCATCAAACTCACTGTCAGAGCTTCTTGGGTTTTCTGGGTTACCCAGAAACCTAGTCAGCTTCGAGTAGGCAGTTTGAAGCTTAATTTCCTTCGAGTTCTGTTAATTGCTAAAGCATTCTAATGGGTCAGGGTTGTAGTCTTCATGTCAGAGTACATATATCATTCATCATGTTAGTTAAACAACATCAGGTTCATAAGATATCACACGGTCAAACCTTGTCAGAGACAACGTTCATCAGTTTTCTGGGTTACCCAAAAAACTGAGTTCGTGCTCGTCCAGGCCAGTTTGACCATCGATTAGTTACATTCTATTTGTTATCTAAGTGATATAAAGGCACATATCTAAAGCCCACATAGCAGGTTATAACATAGATACAAAAACATCATCAAAACTCATAACACATGACAGTTATTAGTCCTCGAAAAGCTTGTCAGACATGATCTGGGCAGTTTTTGGGTTACCCAGAATTGCCCAGTCATGCTCGGTCAACCGAGTTTGACTAAGAATAACATGAAATTTACATATTCTCTGACCCTGATTCCAGTTCTAGCTTAAAGATATCATATCATACTACAAGTTTAAATATTTAAACAACAAAAATAATAACCAGATAAAGATCTATGTGGTCTGACATTCGGTTGTCAGACCACTTTTGAAAATTTCCCAGATTTTGTAAAAACTTAATTTTGAGCATATAAATGTTATGAATTCACTAAATACTAACCCAGATCATGGATTAACACAACATATAACATGTTTAAACACAGAAAAACAACAAATCCATCATAGCATACTAGATCAAGTTTTATTGGCTTAGGGTTTACCTTTAAGCTTTGATTTTTGATTTTGACCTTCTGATCTGTTAATGGTAAATGTGGGGCTTGCTTATGGGACTGAAATGCTCAAACAGTTCGTGGGTTAGAGAGAGAGAAGCTTGGTGGTATGTTTGTGAACAATTGGGACAAAATTATGAACTTTCTCTCTCTCTCTCTCTCTCTCTCTATATATATATATATATATATATATATATATATATATAATTTGATGCAAGGACCATGGCTGATCATGAGGGCAGGTTTTGGGCTGATTAAAGGCTAGTACTAGACCACATGGCTAGCTAAAGTTGGTCACCAACAAAAGTTTTGGCAAGTTTTACAAGTTATCTATTAAATAATGCAAGCAGGGCAATTTGGTCATTTGATGCTTTCTTTTAGTGGCAAGGTTGTCAATTCCTTTCTAACCCTTAGGATTTGACCCGTAAGGTTTAACCCTAAGGTTTCTTAAGCTCTAAATCTAGGATTGTGTATTAAGGGCAAAAATGGAAATCTTAGTCTCTAAAAAGGTGAATTAGGGTTCCCTAATTGAATTAGGTTTCCTAATCACTTTAGACTTGCAAATTAGACTTTATAATGTACTAATCACCATAAGCTTGCTAAATTGGCAATTAGGGTTTATAACTTAGCAATTAGGATTTCTAAATATTAATTACGGTTTCTAAATATTAATTAGTGTTTACCTAATTAACATTAAACATAATAATGGTCATTAACTACATAACACATATTTAACAAATCTTATAGTCATAGTTGACTTCTGTACTATAATTTATCAGTAATGTTAGGGTTTGTATTGTTTCTCCATAATTGTTCCTCAAATTACATTACACACATATCAGGCATGTTTATATTACTGAAATATAAATAATATTATATTATTATTCTCATTCCTTATTCAAAATCCAGACTTAGGGTTTTGAATTCATATCTGACATAATCTTCATATATACCATTATTAATTAAGTTAAAATGATTAACTTAACTAATATAATAGAATGCATATCATAATATCCTAATAATCATATATACAATAATCATATTTTTATGGAAAATAGATATTAAATATTTTATTGCAAAATTAATTTATTATAAGAATACCATCTATAATGATCAATAATTCTTAAAAAGAATTTATTTATAATTATTCATATAATAAATAATTTTATTTATCACATATATACATATATTTTACTTTGCACATATTCCCACCTTTATATATAAAAAAAAAAATTATTCGCAAAATTTCTTATTGAAAATATTGGGTTATTACATCCACCCTCCCTTATAAGGATTTCGTCCCCGGAATCACAGCTTTAAAATCTATAAACACTAGGGCAAATAGCATACACAGTCATTTTAAGTAGATCTCGATCGGATTCGATCGGACTGATGTTTAACTATTCAACATAAAACTCGTCTATCTAATCATACGGAAATTTGATTTCTAACAGAACTCAAATTTCTCATTCAAAATTTCTTAATAACAAAAATAAAATAAAATCATATATAAGAAAATAAAATTTATTCGAATAATACCTGAAGTTCCATCCCCAGCTGCTACGGTATCCTGAACCGTCATGTTGAAGACTCTTGCGGTTGATTTTGTCGAAGTTGGTCCCGTTATGGCCATTGTTCCACTGCCTTTTCCCGCATTCACACTTCCTATATCCATTCTTCTTTTTGGACAGTCCTTCACCTTATGCTCCGTGGATCCACACAGAAAACATCTATTGCTCATCCTAGGATTGGTACAGTTAGGAGAGATATGTCCCTCCTGCCCACACTTGTAGCATACAAACTTCCCCTTAAGACACTCACCTGAATGACTCTTCCCACAATTCTTACACTGCACAGTCTGCTTTTTCACACCTTCCTGTTTGACTTGGACACTCCCAACATTTCTCCACTTCCTTTTCTCACCCCTACTTCCACTACCTACTTGTACCTTCCCAGCTCCCTCACCCTTATTCTTTCTCTCCTTATTGTATAGCCTCATGGCCTCACTTCCCCCTTCAGCTATGATAGCCTTTTCTAAGAGTGCGGTAAACGTATTGATCTGCAACACCGCCACCTTATTATAGAGCCAGGGTTTTATACCTAGCTCAAACCTCCTTGCCTTTCTAGCCTCCGTATCCACTTGGTGTGGAGCGAACCTAGCTAACTCATTGAACTTTGCGGCATACTCCGCAACTGTCAAGTTCTCCTGCTTTAATTCCAAAAACTTCACCTCCATCCTAGCCTGTACACTAGCCGAGAAATAGTTCTCAAAGAATAGCGTCTTAAACCTAGTCCATGCTATCACTCCTTCTCCGGCCCTAGCTTGATTTGCCTCCCACCAGAAATTCACCTCTCCTTTCATCATATAGGTGGCAAAAGTTATATGTTGCCCCTCATCTACCCTAGTGACTACAAATGTTTTTTTCTATTTCCTTAACCCAAGTATGGGCTTCTATCGTGTCAGTGGTACCTCTAAATTCGGGCGGTCCTACGGCCTTAAAATCCTTAAAATTCGCAAACCAATTGTCTGGTTGATTCCCCGCGGCCGGCATTCTATTCTGCATGGCTTGAGCTACCATGTTAGCGAAATTCTGCATCAGGTCTGGTTGTTGTCCTCCAGCATTGTTAACAGATTTTTCTGCCCTTTGGTTTCGAGTTTGACGTCTTGGCGGCATTATCTGGTTAAATAAAATATAATCTATATTTTATTAACTTACATTCTAAACCTTATCGTATAAGTTAAATATTTTAAACTTGTTTCATTAACCAAACATAACTTCATATTTATTCAACTATTTCATAGTACATAACATAGCACATACTACTTTAAACATCCGATATCCCTTTATGACCACAAAAGTCAGGAATCGCTACTACAGCTTATACAAAAGTTGAAAATATACTATTACACAGACATATTTATCATAGTACACACATATCTAAATAGTACTTATACTACTTATTCACTACGCCTTTTCCTGATCCTGGACAACTTTTCGCTCGATGACCTTCCAACCCACAGATAAAACATGCACCTGGTTTGTAGACACTTGAAATTTTCTGTACTACTGTCACTAACATTGCAGGAGAGCAGATTCGTCTTTTAAAAGGGAACCCTGAAAGACGATCCAGATCCGTACCGGATACTACCGAAAGTTCAGCATCAACCCCAGATTGCAATCTGGGAGTAACAATTCCAATCTCGGAGATAACCCCGAGGCATGCAGATCAATATCGATACACACACCGGAGAAGACCGATTAATCTCGGAGATAACCCCAAGGTATCCAGTCTCAGTCCCAACCATGGGAATAGCCACCAACCTTGGTGATAACCCTAAAGAATGCAATTTCGGCAATAACCCCAAAAATTCTTGTTACAAGTGCGACCAGCTTCAATCCCGACGGTCACAACGAGATCCACTGTACCAGCCCGACGATAACATCGGGAAGACAGATACACCTCAAGGATGACAATGAGGACCTTCAACCAATTGCAGCAGTCCAAACCCAGCGAAGCTGAGCAACGTCTGCTTTATCAGCCCAATCCAGCAATAACACCGGTAAGGGGAAACATCGTCATCGGACCAACACGATGCCACGCCACGTCGCCTCAACATATCTACGCAACAATGTCCTATAAGACTAATCAATCCCAAGTGACTATTGTACAGGGTAACAGATGAAAGTTAAAGCTTGAAGACCGGAGGGCACCGTCCCATCTTCAATGACTTCGTACAAACTCTAATCCCATGCCATCGTACAACTCTCGACAACGGCGGTCCGAAATAGGTCTTGTATACCTCAAACGGATGCCCGGATTGCACTTCTAAAAGTTCGAGTGGACATTACAGTGCCTGAGTGCACGTACTTCGAGACGACCCGAGCCGAAAAACTCGGGCCCACCCGGGTTGCCTCTGGTACACCTGAGGCTAATATGCCTATAAATAGAGGCCTTGGGGTGCTGATTTTTAAGGAGAGAACGACGAGGAAGCCCTGCCCAATTTGCTCTGCACTCATCCCATGCAGTATACTTTCCCCTTTTAAACACCTGTGAGCTCATATATAGCCTCTTTTGTACCTACAAAAGCCAGTGTTTACCCACTCTAAAGATATAGAAGTCTTCTTTAGCAGTCAGCTGTAAGCCTTCTCACACACTTTAGAGTCTTTCTCTTCATCTCTGCACACACCCTTCTACATGTTGAGAGTCGTGTTGCTCATTTTTTCCCGGACTTCGGTCCGTGGTTTTATTTCAGTCTGTGTGTGTATATATATATATATATATATATATATATATATATATATATAATATTTATATATATATATTGACTAACATTATCGAGTTATGCCTCGATTGAGCCTAGACTTCGGTCTGGAGCGTTTATTTGCTTTCCTATATATATTTATATATATGAACTGCGTGTCGAACTCTGTTCGATGAGCCTAAACTTCGGTCTGGAGCGTTTACTGCTTTAATAAATATATTTATATATATTAACTATGTGTCAAACTCTGTTCGACGAGCCTAGACTTCGGTCTGGAGCGTTTACTCGCTTATATATATATATATATATATATATATATATATATATATATATATATATATATATATATATATATTATATATCAACTGTGGTCGAACCTTGTTCGATGAGCCTGAATTTTATATCCGGTGTATTTATCGCTATATATATATATATATATATATATATATATATATATATATATATATATATATTCGTTCTGCCTGGAGTTCACTTCGTGGCAGTTGATCGCTTTGTACAGCTTTCTTTACGTTTCGTCCCACCTAGAGTTTCCTTCGTGGCGGTTGACCGTATTTACTGCTTTCTTTACGTTTTGTCCTGCCTGGAGTTTCCTCTGTGGCGGTTGATAGCTTTTACAGCTTTATTTACGTTTCTGATCCCCCATGGAGGTTCTTCGTTGTTGGTGATCATGTATATATATATATATATATATATATATATATATATATATATATATATATATATTTACAGCTTTTATATATATACTTGCCTACTGCTTTCATATAAATTGCAGTATTCTGTGCGCCTAGGAATTATGTGATCACAGATTCATCCCATTGGATCTAGATTCGGTTTCCGTGATGGACATTTTCAGCTGTAAGCAGCTTGTAAATTATTCTGCTGTGTCTGAATTTCCTCAGATGGTTTCCATACCCACGAGGAAGTCGGCATTATTTTGTACATTATTTTCATACGGATGCCTCGCATTCGTAAAAAAATAAAATCAATCAAGCCGAGCATTTAATAAAATGGGAGTGTAAAAGGTCTCAATTACTATTGAGCATCAGGGTTTGAAAAACTTCTTTTATAAAACATCACTGCCATATCTTGCTTAAAATAGAATTTTTACATAACATTCAAACCATGTGTATATAGGTGCGAACGAGGCCTCGCACTACTTCCAAATAATCTCACATTGACCCACACACACACATTCAGATAACAGTTTCTTGAAAAGAGGCGGTCACCGTGGTAACACGGATGTCGGGGGGTGCCTAACACCTTCCCTCCGCATAACCAAGTCCCCGGACCCTAATGAATCTCGATTTCACTGACCCGTTTAGCAGTGTCACATCACTGGGTTAATGTGCAAACCTTTTCTCGGTTGTGTTGGTACAACCATTTAAAAAACCAATTGGCGACTCTTAACAGTCCATCGTCGACATTATACATGTCGGACCTTTTTCACTTATTTTTTCAAACAAATCTCACCTAAAATGAGAACACCAAAGAACAAGTAACGGAAAGGGACAATTAAAAATCCCGACGTTGACAGGTGGCGACTCTGCTGGGGACTCCAGTAATAGGACTTAAGCCGCTATTACAATTTTTTCAAAATTATTATCTACTTGTGTGTGGATGTTGCATTTACATTTTATGATAAATGTGTACGAATGCATTTCCTTACTTAGTGCTTCGCACTATAAACTGCTTGTGATATTAATGCTTACTATAAACTGCTTGTGATATTAGTGCTTCGCACCATATCTGCTTATGATATTAGTGCTTCGCACATGTCATCATTTTCATACGGTAAGATGCGATGTATGTGAATGTATGTTGTGTGGTCCCTCCACCAGGAGGCTATCCCGTCGGTGTTTGATTACTGGACTCGTGAGAAGACTAATTCTCCGAGGCTCAGGAAAGGCACCACCCAAATTCACTCCAGTTGAAAGACCGGATTAACTTCCCGTCAAGTAGATTGCGATGATTTGGGAACCTTCATGCTAAAAAGCCGCGAGAGTAACCTAAGATAGGTCAGCCTCTGATAAACCCAAAACGGAGGAAAGTCTCTTCATGCTCTCATTTCAAATTACTTGTAAAGTACAATTACTTGTAAATCTATCTCCATGTAATGAGAAATATTAAGAAATGTGTACACATACATGCTACAAACAGTTGGCATCCGTTTTGCAAGATAAAATTTCCTAAACTGGACACATCATATAGCATGTTATTATCCACCTTCCCTAAAGACTAAACTATGCAAGACTTTTGCAGGGAATCAATCGGACCTACCACCCGTTCAAAGTCCAAAAAGGCAACAGGCCTACAGTCAATCATGTCGTCATCCGACCAGACCGAACTTAATCCAGTTTCTCGCAAAGAATTCGACGGATTAAGCAAACAGATTACAGATTTGGCTGTTCTACTAAAAGAATTACACCAGTCTACACAGGGTCAGAAAATACCCGTACATGCTGAATCCTCCACACAAGGAGGAACCCAGGTCGTTACAATACTTGAACTGCAGTTGGATCCGACCAACAAAACTCATGATGCTGCCCATCCCACTGGAGACCCAGACACTGGTGACATCAAAAAGAAAGTCCTCCAAATGAAAGAGACTCTTCGCACTATCAAAGGAATTGGAACACACGGGAGTGTTTCATATGCTGATTTGTGTATTTTCCCTGGTATTCATTATTCAGAAAAGTTTAAGACTCCTGACTTTGAAAAATATGACGGGTTAGGAGATCCTTACACACATCTAAAGGTATTTATTGGAGAACTGGGATCTTATGCAGAGGATGAAAAATTCAGAATACAACTGTTCCAAAAAAGTCTAACTGGAGAAGCCCGTTCGTGGTACACAAGATTAGACAATTTAAAGATCCATAGTTGGGAAGAGCTAGCACACGCTTTCCTCACCCAATACAACTTTCAATCTCAAATGGCTCCAGATCAGTATCAAATTACCAAGATCAAGTAACAGTCTAATGAGTCTTTCAGAGAGTATGCTCAAAGATGAAGACGCCTGGCTGCCCAAGTTAGTCCTTCCATAACAGAATCAGAGATGGTCATGACTTTCATAGACATACAAGAAGCACCTTTCTATGAAAGAGTTTTAGCCGGCATCGGCAAGCCATTTTCTGAAATGGTCAAACATGGGGAGATGGCTGAAATGGGATTGAAATCTGGAAAGATTCAAGACCTAGCTACACTCAAATATGTTGCTGATCACATCCAATCTAGAAATTATGGGAACAACCCTCGGAGGGTCCATAAAAAGAAAGAGGAAGATGTTTTCCTGATACTACAGGGTCAAAAAGGCAATCAGAACATGCCTATTCAATGGAGAAATTACACTCCCTTTCAATCACAGTCTGCAAACCCTCCAGTACCAAAAGGCGGAGAAGCTAAGCGCCCTCGAGTATTCACACCCTTAGGGGACACCCTCGAGAATATTTTCAATCTTCTAACAACACAGAAGAAAATCACGCATCTGCTTCCACCAGCCAGCCCTAATGGACGGGGTTTAATGCTGCTCGGAAATGTGCTTATCATGTCGGGGCACCTGGACATGATACTCAGGATTGTTGGGCCTTGAAACACAAAATCCAAGACCTGATAGACAATGGGGAAATCGTGGTCACCAAACCCGATCAGCCTCACGTTCAAGACAACCCTCTTCCTCAACACAAGGAAGAAGATGTCAACATGATCAATTGGAGCAGCGGACAGAGTTCCAATTTCAGCTGTGAATCCTCCCCGACCCCCAAAGATGGTGATGACAGATGAGATTATGCAAGTTCCAATTCACAATGGAACGAAAGATAAAAGCTCTCTGTAAAAAAATTGAGCAATTAGCGAAACTGGTGACTTATCAGCATCAAGTGACTCATCAACTAATCAGTCATGAGCATTCTAGTCTCCTACTTATTGTCATGAATATTCCCTCTTCACTTTCAGAAAATGAAATGCTGCAAGACAAAGTGACGAGGAGAGCAAATGCTAAGGCCCATCGAGATTTTGCCAACAAAAGGGAATTCACACATTTGGGCCAACCTATGGAGGAAATCCTTCATATGTTAATCAATGAAGGAAGGATTAGTTCCCTTCTACCTCCAATCAACCCCCGTTCAGGACGATACAACTCTGAGGGAGTATGTCAATATCATTCTCAATCTCGCGGTCATAGCACAGAAGAATGTTGGGCACTCCGCCACCTAATTCAAAATTTAATCGACAGTGGCGTTCTACGCCTGGCAGATAACGACACTGTGTTACGAGCAAGTGAGGATTCGGGTCCTACTAAGTGGAAGAGTGTAGTAGCAGTCATATCCGCTGAAAATGATGGGGTTAACAAATCACTTGTCATGCCAATAATTCAACTCAAGGGAATCAACAATCCTTTGAAAGTGGCCACTCCCGAGCCAATCAACTTGTCGTGCAGAGCACAATATCCTATTGTTAGCTTGCGTACAGTTCTGTGGAATTATGGAGAAAGTGAAGGATCCACCTCGCATACAACTGCTGCAGTGTCGAAGGAGAATCCACTGTATCTTCCCCAACGGGTAATGAAGCCTTCATCAAGTCTAAGGGGAAAGTACCCATTGAGAAGATTGAAAATTTCCTCCGCACTATGGGTTATAACGAAGCCAAGGTGGTTTTAAGCTTGAAAGAAGCTCCACAACAAATATCAATCTTGAACTTGGTCTTGACTTCCGAGAATCACCGGAAGGTCTTGTTAAAGGTTTTAGAAGAAGCCTATCTACCGAAATCAGTTGATACGGAAAAGTTTCAACATCTGGTTGATCACATTTTCAACAACAATGTGATATCCTTCACTGTTGATGACATACCGCCCGAGGGGACCGGTCATTGCAAACCGTTGCACATTACGGTCTTATCCTCCAGATATATGGTGGCTGGAGTTTTAATAGATAGAGGTTCCTCTCTGAATATCTGCCCATATGCTACCTTGGTGAAGATGAATATCAATCCCAATCGAATTCGGAGTAGCCATACCATCATCAAAGCTTTTGATGGAGCCCGCTGTAACTCAGTCGGAGTAGTTGAGTTGCCAATTGAGATTGGTCCTCATACATTCTGCGTATCCTTCTATGTGCTCAAGATAGATTCAGGATACAACCTGCTCTTGGGACAACCATGGATTCACATGGCAGGGGCAGTCCCCTCCACTCTTCACCAACAGTTGAAATACATCATCAACAATAGACTGGTCACAGTCAACGCTGAACCGGAGATTCCTCAGAACGGGGACATGCCGTTCATCAATGCCAGTAAGGATGTTGGGCCAATTAGTTTTCATGCTTTGGAAATAAGCAATACCCAATACCATGCTATTGGAACACCACTGCCCGAACCCCAGATTTCTGCCGAGGTAATGTCGGCCACTCAAGAAATAATGTCGTTGGGTCATAAATTGGGACAAGGGTTGGATAAAGATTGCCAGGGTATCAATTACCCTATTCGCTTAACCCAGCAAATTGGGACAGCTGGACTAGGCTATTCTGCCATCTCTAGTCACAGGAATCCTCATAAGCATCAGCAAATTCCTTTAGCTTCCACCATGCGGAGTTTAGCTTCGCCTGCAAGCTCCGAGTCCGCACAACCTCCCGTAAAGGTGCCTGCCAATATAATGGCGATGTTATTTCCCAAGCCGGTACCGGTGAAGGGGAAAGAAATCTTTGTTCCAGATCCCACAGTGGAGGAAGATGAACGAAGAATCAAGCAAGACGTCATCCGGATGATGTCCGGCATACGCATCATCGTTCATGATGAGCATACCAACAGATACACCCCAGACGATGATTGCCCACACGTAATGGCTATCATTTGGGACAGGGAAGATGATGATAATCCCTCTATCACTGCGGTTCACCTAGAATTTGCTCTTGCCAATTGGAACAGCATTCCTTGCATTGGTCGTCAAGGGTAAAGCGGGCGGAAACTCTTTCTGTCCTGTAGATATAATAACTGCTTACTTTTCTGTACAGTATTAGCAGTTTATTTTGCCAGTATATGCTAACACTGTGTATGATCAACACATTTCATATATACTAAGTGAAAACATATTTTGTTTCAGGACTCTGAATTTAGATGTGCATGTACTTGCTAGTATGATGCCTCTTCTCCACAAGGATTGGACCTTTGATGTAGAGATGAATTCAGCCTTGGTGGATATACAGGATGACATTGAGGTGCCTCCAGAAATTCAAGAATGGGTCAAAGACAAACCTAAACCCAACCTTGATCAAACCACTTCTTTCAATCTCGGAACCTTAGAAAACCCTAAGTTAATCCAGATTGGTTCAGACCTTACCTCAAACCGATGGAATGGCATGGTTATGCTACTAACCCAGTTCCAGGATGTGTTTGCATGTTCTCATGAAGATATGGTGGGTTTGTCCACTGACATTGTCCTTCATCGCCTTCCCATTAAAGAGGGATTTAAGCTAGTGAAGCAAAAGCTTCGGCGATTGAAACCTGAATGGGGTTTAAAGGTGAAAGAAGAAATTGTGAAATAGTTTCAAGCTGGCATCATAATGGTGTCTACATATCCTGAGTGGATATCCAACATCGTGCCCATACCTAAACCTGGAGGGAAGGTGTGAGTTTGCGTGGATTACCGGGACTTGAACAAAGCTTGCTTAAAAGATAGCTTTCCCGTGCCATATATCCACATTCTCATTGACAATACTGCACAATACGACATGTATTCCTTTGCAGATTGCTTTGTGGGGTATCATCAGATCATGGTTGTCGAGGAAGATCGTGAGAAGACTGCTTTCATCACTCCTTGGGAAACTTTTTGTTATAGACGGTTGTCATTCGACCTCATCAATGCTGGAGCTACCTATCAACGAGCTATGATGGCTCTTTTCCACGACTTAATGCATAAAGAGATCGAGATCTACGTGGATGACATTATTGTCAAGTCCCGAAAGGAGGATGACCATATAGACCATCCCAGGAAGTTGTTCAACAGGTTGCGTAAGTACAACTTGAAGTTGAATCCAGCTAAGTGCGCCTTTGGCGTTAAATCAGGCAAGTTGCTAGGATTTCTAGTCAGCCACAAAGGGATAGAGCTGGATCCTGCCAAAATCCAAGCCATCACAAAAATGCCCATTCCTCAGACAGAAAAGGAAATACGGGGATTTTTGGGGAGAATCAACTTCATTATCAGATTTATCTCTCAACTCACAGCAACCTGTGGGACAATCTTCAAGCTATTAAGAAAGAACTCCTCCATGAAATGGAATAAGGAGTGCCAGAATGCCTTCCTTACAATCAAGAAACATCTAATCAAATCTCCCATCTTGGTACCACCCAGGGATGATGTTCCCCTATTTATGTATCTGTCCATAAGTGACAATGCCATGGGCTGCATGCTGGGACAGAAGGACGATAGAGGCCTAGAACGAGCTATCTATTACCTCAGCAAAAGATTCAGCAGCAGTGAACACAAGTACACTCTGATCGAAAAGACGTGTTGTGCTTTAGCATGGGCTTCCATGAGGTTACAGCATTATCTCCATGGTCACACAACCCATCTCATATCCCGCGTGGATCCTCTCAAGTACGTGTTAAATAAACCCATGTTAAATTGTAGGCTGTCCAGATGGCAGTTGATCCTACAACAATTTGACATCATATATGTGACTCAAGAGTCCATCAAAGGTCAAGGAATTGTGGATCAACTGGCCGCCGCACCATCAGGGGATTTCAAACCTTTGGAGACATATTTCCCCGATGAAGGAGTAATGACAGTTCAGCAACACCATCAGTACGATACACGCTAAACGTGGAAGATGTATTTCGATGGAGCTATTAATATGGAAGGTTCTGGAGCTGGAGCAATTTTAGTATCCGCTATGGGGGAGCAGTATTCCGTCGCCGTCAAATTACAGTTTGTTAGCACCAACAATACGGCTGAGTATGAAGGCTGTCTTATGGGGCTAAAACTTGTCCATTCAATGGGCATCAGGCGGTTAACTGTCCTTAGAGATTCGGAGTTGGTAATCAGACAATCCACCGGAATCTATCAAACCAAGGAATTACATTTGCTGCCTTACCATCGACAGGTTTTAAAGATGGTTGTGGGGTTCGAAGAAATATCCTTTCTACACATTCCTCGTAATAGGAATGATTTTGCGGACGCGTTAGCAACTTTGGCCTCCTTGATCCGCATTTCAGACAAGGAACACTTGCCAAGGGTCACAATTTCCCTGCACAAGGCCCCAACCTATGGGAATTACGTTGGAGAAGTATCGGATGAGCTGCCTCCCATCCAACATCTTTGGTATCAGCATATCAAGGAATATCTGCGAGATGGATCTACACCCGCTGAGGCGAGCCCGACTGAGAAAAGGCGGATCCATCGACTTGCTATGAAATTCTACCTGAGTGGAGATGCGCTCTACAAAAGAGATGCAGGATTAGGTCTCCTCAGATGTTTAGACAAAGATCAAGCTCAAAGGCTTATGGATGAAATCTATGGCGGAGACTGTGGTCCCCACATGAGTGGCCCCCTCCTTGTCAAGAAAGTCCTCAGGACAGGACATTATTGGCTATCTCTCAAAGCTGATTGTAATGACCATGTCAGGAGATGCTATCAGTGCCAGATTCATGGGAATGCTATACACACCCCTCCACGGGAACTTCACAATATGAGTTCACCTTGGCCCTTCTCAATGTGGGGAATGGACGTTATCGGGCCCATTGAGCCTAAAGCCAATAATGGTCATCGATTTATCTTCACCATGATCGACTACTTCACCAAGTGGGTAGAAGTAGCCTCCTTCCCCAGGGTTACTAAAGAAGTCATCATTGCTTTCATCAAAAACAATGTCATTTGTCGATATGGACAACCAGAGGTGATTGTGTCCGACAATGCCAAGAACCTCAACAACAAAATGATGGAGGAATTATGCAGTTAATTCTACATCAAACATCTCAACTCAGTCATCTATCGTTCGAAGATGAATGGTGCTGTTGAAGTGGCTAACAAGAACATCAAGAAGATTATGAAAAAGATGTCCACCAATCACAAAAATTGGCCTGACCAATTGCCT